>VCMS01000055.1:0-223086 GCA_022539475.1 Gracilaria domingensis
TTTCTACTAGGATGGAGGGACCCGTATCCTCCTCGACAGGAGCGCCGGCCGCCCAACGCGGATCTTCTTCGTCACCTTATTTGTCATACCTGTTACAGGCCAGGGCACATCGCTCCGAATTGCTTAATGCCCATACGGGATATGGCGAAGATAGTGCCTCAGTATGAGTCGTTGACGCCCGCCGAGCGGGAACGTGTTCCCGACAAATCGTACCTTCGTGCGAAGGCGGAGACTCAGCCTGGAAACCAGGAAACGGTGCCATCGAATGGTGGAACTGTAGCCGCCCCTGCGGAATCGCAACCTCCGCAGATTGGCGGCGACGCTCAGAAAAACTGAGCAAGGGAGCCTCCAGCAATGGAGAGGTGCCCCCAGCGACGGGGTTTAGTGCGCCTGAGGCTGAGAAGCCTCGCTCCCCGGTCACAATCCTTTCGAGGAAACTGGCCACTACAGACGTGGACTCTGAGCACCTTGGTGTCTTGCGTCGCCCGTGGATACGGTCTAAGAACAGCCGGTTCCCGGATAGAGTCCTGGTCATGGCGAAACGTAACTACAAAGTTTACGCCGACCTGGGTGTTTCCGACCAGTACATGGTTCGGCAGTTGTCCGTGCTCGATACAGGAGCTGGGCCAAATTTCTTGGTTGAATCAATGATTCCGCCGCACTTGCGGTCTCGCGTTCGTGCGGCGCCGCAGATTGACATAGCGGATGCGAACAATCGGCCACTTTCGACTGTGGGAGTAATAGACCTGCTCGTCAGGCTTGGCCGCTACGTGGCGAAGCTCGATTTCTTGGTTTGCAAGCAACTCGCTGCGCCGGTTATCCTCGGCTGCGACTTCTGTGACCGCTTCGTCGATGCAATTCGACCGCGGAAGCGAACCATCGAAATGGAAGATGGGACTACTGTACCGATCGTTCGGCGTCCCCTGCGCCGGGCTCTGAAGAAGCAAGTCCCTTTGCCTGCGGCACAGAAGCCTACAGCCGATGAACGGAAGTCTACAAAGCTCCGAGTAGCTCGGCCCATTTCCATCCCGCCTGAATCACAGGTCTGGGTTACTGTGACCTCCCCACAATGTGGCTTACAAACGGTACAACCGTTGCCTGCGTTACAGGAGAAGCATCAGCTTGCCCTCGCTAATGGGATTGTTTTCGTCGAACCCGAGAAGCCTTTTCAGGTGCTGGTTGCGAACTTCAGCCGTTTTTCTCAACGGTTGGTTAGGAGCCAAGTTATTGGTTCGTTGCTTCCGCACCCTGCGGCTATAGTGCCTACTCAGGTTTCTATTGCCGAGGTTCTCGGAATCCTCGAAGCTGAGGAGGGGGAGGCGGAACGGAACAATTCCGAAACGACTGGACCGAACAGTTCGTCGGAAGATGCTACGCCGACTTCGTCGGATGCAAATAACCGCAGCCTGTCGAAGGAGGCAATGCCGACCTCGTCGGACAGTAATGATACGGACCTGAGTGCTGCTGACACGAAGGATAAGGCAGTACAGGAACTGGAGTCTCTGGATCTTGAACATGTCCCAGAGACTCACCGCGATAAATTGCGGCACATGCTTGAGGAGTTCACGCCCATGTGGGATGGCACACTGGGTAAGATTGGTATTACCGAACATCGGATTGATTTGCTACCGAATACTCGGCCCATTTCACAGCACCCTTACAGGGCAGGACCGACAGCTCGGCAGGAGGAGAAAGCTCAAGTTGAGAAGATGCTCCGCGCTGGAGTTATCGAGCCGGCTCAGTCACCTTGGGCATCGCCGGTGGTGCTCGCGCCCAAAGCTGATGGGTCTTGGCGATTTTGCATCGATTACCGCAAGCTAAACGCGGCTACGGTCAAGGATGTGTATCCTATCCCACGAATGGATGAATGCATCGATTCATTGGGCGACGCGAAAGTGTTCACAACCCTAGACGCGAATTGGGGCTATTGGCAAGTTCCCGTGAGGGCTGAGGATCGTGACAAGACAGCCTTCGTTTGTCATGAAGGATTGTACCGATTCAATCGGATGCCCTTTGGGTTAACGAACGCGCCAGCCACTTTTCAACGAGCTGTGGATATTTTGCTAGCCCGCTTTAAGTGGAAGACTTGCCTGGTATACCTGGATGACATCATTGTCTACTCCAGCGACCTGGATGAGCACTTGACCCACGTACGGGATGTGATGCGAGTCCTACGCGATGCAGGCATTACGCTCAAGCTCAAGAAGTGTGAGTTCTTTACCGAAACCGTCAGGTATCTCGGCCATGTTATCCGTCCGGGACGGCTTTCGATTGACGAAGTACGCGTGAAATCCCTCAAAGAGGCTAAGCATCCGAGGACGCAGACGGAACTCCGATCTTTTCTCGGCTTGTGCAATGTGTATCGCCGCTTCATTCCGAACTTTGCGGATATCGCTGCACCTCTGAACGAGCTTCTTCGCAAAGGCCAGCCAGTCGATCTGGAAGAATTCGACAACCGCAAGGTCGCGGCTTTCTCGTCGCTCGTGGACGCGGTGACATCGCCACCTGTTTTATCCCTGCCTAGGGCTGGTTTGCCATATGCAGTAGATACGGATGCGAGCGACTACCAAGTCGGCTGTGCCCTATTCCAGACCACCAATGATGGCGAGCGATTGCCAATTGGGTATTGGTCAAGGAGCCTCAACGTTCACGAGAGGAATTACTCGGTATCCGAGAAGGAGTGCTTGGCAGTTGTCTGGGCGTTACAGACACTGCGGCCCTATCTTATGGGGACCCGCTTCATTGTCCATACCGATCATTCGGCATTACGCTGGCTACTCTCTATAGCAGAGCCATCTGGCCGCTTGATGCGGTGGAGACTTCGCTTGTCGGAATTCGACTTCGAAATCCGTTACAAGAAAGGACTCCTGAACACTCAGGCTGATGCACTGTCCCGCTTGGAAACAGCGGCTGAAGCTGCGCCAGTCGATGATCTGGAGATACCGTGCTTCCTCGTGGAAGACGGCTCGAGCGATGCCGATGAAGAATCGGAAGGATGGGACATCTACGATGCTGTTTTAGCCGTGTCTGACACGAAACCCGAACCGGGCTCTTTCGTACCGATCAAGCCGGAGGAACTCATCCGGGAGCAGCACACCGACCGTTTTTGTACGGAGATTCGTAGTCGCCTAAACGGTGGAGCACAGTTGCCTTTCGTCGAGAACGACCAAGGATTTCTAATCCGAACTGTCGGAAACAGGCCACAGATTGTGGTTCCGCACTCACTTCAGTCACGAGTACTGCATTTGTCGCACTACGCGAAGTTGTCAGCCCACCCTGGTGGCAGGAAGTTGTACTACACCTTACGGAAGGACTTTTACTGGCCAGCAATGGCTTTCGACGCGTATGCCACTGTTCGTGGATGTTCTGACTGCGCGAAGAACCGCGTCAAGCTGCGGAAGTACTCCAAGAAGTTGGTACTCTTCCCTGCCAGGGCTCCACTTGAATTCGTGGCAATTGACTTGCTCGGCGAGTTTATCCGCACTCGCCGGGGAAACCGGTTTCTACTTGTGATCACCGACCGTTTTTCTAAACTGGTACGGACTGTGCCTTTGACGAAGGTTACCGCCAGTGCGGTCGCCCAAGCTTTCGTTACACACTGGGTTTTTGTCTACGGACCGCCGATTGACCTGTTATCGGACAATGGACCGCAGTTTACGGCTAAGTTCTTTCAGGACGTTTGCCGCATCTTGCGGATCCAAAACTGGTTTACGACAACATACCACCCCCAGAGTAATGGGCAGGTTGAACGTTTTAACCGCACAATGCTCAATGCATTACGGACATTCGTTGCCGAACATCCGTCGGAGTGGGATCAATACACCGATGCGGTGACATATGCCTACAATACGCAGGTTCATCGCACTACTCAGATCTCGCCGTTCGAGCTTGTGCTATCACGCGTTCCACCTTCGGTGGCTATCGAGCCACAGCCAACTTTGGATAAGTTCCCCTCGCCTCGTCTACACAGGGACGCCTGGAAGGCCTGGCTTAAGAACATCATTCCTACAGTTAGGCAAAACATCGATAAGGCACAAGCCGCGTACAAGCGGAATTTCGACGCACGAATGCGCAGGGATGCCCCTCAGATCAGGGAAGGTAACTACGCCTTCCTACGGAAGGAATACTATAACCCGGAAAAGGAGAAGAGGCATAAGCTCTCTCCTATCGCGGACGGCCCCTACAGGGTTATTTCTATCACCGATACAACGGTTGTCCTCGATATTGAGGGTGAACACGAGCGTTTTTCGCGCGATCGCGTAACGCCTGCGCCACAGCCTGTTCGTCAGGAAAAGCAACCGGAAACGCCGGACAGCGCTACGCCTACTGTGGACCAAGCCGCGACAGCGGGAGAGCGCGCTTCGTTGTCAGTCCTGCCGCATCCTAGCCGCGGACTTGCTGATTTGCCGGCAAAGCCGGAAGCTAACCCGCCAGTCTCGAACGCCGCACATGTCCACACGCGGATACTGGCCCCTCAGGGGATACTCACCACCACCCCCGACGCTCCAACTGAGAAGGGGGAGGAGGAGGTAAGTCGCTCGATTTCGTTGTCGCCGTCGTCGACGGAAGTGCCTTTGCAGGCCTCCGGGCCGCACGCAAGTCGTGGTGAAAGCACGCGGACGCGCGACGTACAGCCGAAGATTCGGAAAGAAGCGAGAAACGCGCAGTCATCGCGGAAGCCTAAAGAGGAACGCACCACTTCGGTGGAGCACGAAGCCGGAGAACCGGAAGAACACCAGGATGTAGCTGCTGCAGAAGTCGCCGCTTCGCCCACGGATAGCACTGTACGGCCGTCACAGACGGAAGGACAAGAGCCTGCCCCAGCTGTGCAGCGTGAGACCGGTACGCCGGAAAAGAGGGTGGTAACCACCGCAGCAGCCACGTCGAATGCGGAAAGTACATGCCCGCCGCAGTCGGAGCCCGGCAGCGGCAGCGCACTCGCGTCAAAAGAAGCCGGAAGACCGGAAAAGAAGCCTGTCCAGAAAGACCGTGTTGTTACGGCAGACCCGATTTCGGGAGATTTTATTGAAGCATCGAGTAATGAAGCCGTTGAAAACACGGAGACAACCGCCGCAACAGCAGGCCGACATGCCACAGTAGGTGGGCAGCAGCCCAACGCTGCACACGCGCGCACGCTGCGCCAAGTGTCTGGCTTCGCCGGCGATCCGCCTCCAGTGGAGGGTGACAACACACGAGCCGGGCACGTGCCCGCTGTAAGGCTTGCGGCCGCCGGAAACGGAAATTCCGAATTTGAATCGGCAACGCACAGCCGTGCAACGGCGCAGGCCCCACCGCCAGCAATGCTTGGCAAGGCGTCGCCTCGGCACGTGCCACGGCACCACTCGCTGGCACACCGCATTGCGGACCGTTCACCCTCACTTCGGGAGATCTTGCCGGAACGCCGGAAGCTCGCTATTCGAGAACACCGAAGCTCGGTAACAGCCCGACAATACGGGAAGGAAAGCCAGAACTCTGGAAGCCGGAATAACATGGAAACACCATGGTCAAAATGGCTCTCGCCTGGCGTACAGGATGTCTTGCCGTCAGGACGGAAGCCGAAAGTAACCAATGAAGCCCACGACGGGAGAGGTAACAACGACACCTCGAGAGAGG
The DNA here is from genome assembly GCA_022539475.1 of Gracilaria domingensis. NCBI lineage: Eukaryota > Rhodophyta > Florideophyceae > Gracilariales > Gracilariaceae > Gracilaria > Gracilaria domingensis. The sequence continues at coordinate 5,614 of VCMS01000055.1, forward strand.
ATACATCGACAAAGCCGCATCCTGCGCGGAAGGTCCTCGATGAGGAGTATGTCATTGACCGTCTGATAAGTCACGGCTACGCCCCTGACGGGGAACTACTGTATCGAGTCCGTTGGTACGGCTACGCCTCTTCAGAGGATACGCACGAGCCCATTGAGCACTTGCCTCGCTCGAAGGTCTTGCAGTACCACCGTCGCACACGGACACCGATACCGGCTACGCTGGACAAGGCCCAAGTGGGTTGACCACCCACGTCTCTATTGAGCACAGCCGTCCCAGACGGAATATGCCGCCTCATGCGGACAGTATTGCATTACGCAAGAATATGCCGCGTCAAGCGGATGCAACTTGAAGTTAACTCGAGATCACTTAGCCGCCTCAGGCGGACCAGGCCGCTCTAAGCGGACAGCTTTTCGCTGAACAAACATGCCGCGAAATGCGGAAGCCACTTACAGTGGAGAAGAAGATAAAGAAGAAAGAAGCCTAAGAAGAAGGAGAAGAAGCCAGGAAACTGGAAGGAAGACTAAGAAGTTTTATCGCTACAGCCGCTTGTGCGGAAAAGTTACCCCTCTCTTGTGGGCCATTCGCAACAGCCTCAAACGAGGTACTGCCCACTGAGAAGGGGGAGAACAGGAAGAAAAATGTGGGCCAAGCCAGCAGGGCTGGTGAAGTTTACCTCTAACTATTGAGTTCGCCCCTCATCATCAGGGTCTACTACGGACTACTACAGCCCGTCAGGGATCGCGAGCCGAGGAATTACGCGCCGGACGGCCCAGCACCTGGGGTGCCCCCACTACCGGGAGCCCCGGAGAAGCGCTGTGCCGCTATTGCTTGCAACTCCGACTCGTCGGTCACCGTATCGGGAACGGCCACTCCCACGCCTCGAAGGAAGTCGCGAATGACCGCCGCTCGCGGAGTGAAAGAAGAACTGCCGCCCACGGCGGATGCTACATCCTGAGCCCACGGGCCGGTCGGAGCGGGAGCCGCTACAGCGGGTGGGTCAACGATCACGACTTCGTCGTCATCTCCCGTAGTGTCGGGCTCCGAGGCAACCCCCACTGGGCTTCCCTCATCCATGGGACTTCCTCCCTCTGCAGGGTCATCACCGTCATCGTCGACGTATACGAACCCACGCGGGTGCCCTTCCGGGATATATCGCTCCTCTCGGCGGCGACCAGCCGCCTCAGCGGGGCCAATTACCTCCCAAATCCACGGGTCAAAGTATACGAAGTCGCCGGCGTTGACGTTCCGTCCGGGAGAACGGTCCGACTGCCGGCGGACTCCGTCGGAAACCTGACTAGCAGGCACCTCATTCCAGTCAATCTGGTCAATGACGTCCACCAACGCGGTGGCTTCGCGCGCATTGCGGACCGAGCCGAGCACTTCGGAGAGATCCAACGCTCGGATCGCTTGCCGGATGAGTTCCGGGATGAACCAAACTCGGTACGAATCATATGCCTCGATGAGGAGGAAAGCCGCAACGCGGACGGTCCATTCTGTTGCCAGGATGCTCCACAGGCCGCGAGGCGGATCGTTCATGAAGTACGAGCCTATGTAAGTTAGGCAGGGCGGTAGCTCTACGTGACACCCTCGTGGGACTTCGACCGCAGGCCAGAATGACGGCAGCGGCAGGTATCGCCCAGTATGGGAGTGACGCGCAATGCGTTCCACCTCCGTGCACTGGTACGGCACCAGTACCCCGAAGCGGGAGCGCCATTTCCTCTCGAAGCGGAGGCCTTCATGAAATTGAGACCGTCCAGGACGGCGAAGGAACCGGAACTCGGCGCGAAGGATCGGCCGCGCCCACAGGATCAACTCCTGCTGCGGCTGAACGGTATCCGAATATCGGTCAATTTCGTCCAACGCGTTGGCTAGATGGTCGCCGTAGCCGACCTCGCCGAAAGTTCGGTAACGTGCCACATCGTACTGGTACTGTGCCGGCACCGGATGTTCGTTCGGAGCTCGGAAGTGTCGCGCGTACCCAATGCGGGCCATCTCATTGCGAGCGAATTGTCTCGTCTCGTTTCGACCTACAAACAGGCAGCTCGGTATAACCGCAACGCGGGCGATCCAGTCCCATGAACGGGTAACGTCAGCAGGAAGCCCACCAGGGAGTTGACCGTCGACAGCGTACGAGTCGACGAGCTCTGTATCCCGAACGGCTTCGGCGTCAAACCAGGGAGCCTGGGCAAAAAGGAAACTGTGCCGGTGCGGATCCCGGATGCGTAACGCGCCTGCGGTAGGCCATCCACCCAGCGTAGCTGGCATCTCGGCGTTGAACCAATCCCACACGGGCGCGGGACCAGCCTGAGCTGGAGCGTGATCTTGTCCGGAAGAACCCGGCTGGGAGGCAGCCGCCGACTGCGGGAGAGGAACAGACCGGAACGGCGGGTTCGATACTTGCATGCGTGCCGTCGAGGACGGAGGGCCGTTCGGTGCGTTGGACATCGCGGGAGGTCTCGAGATGACAAGGTTCGCTACTGACACCGGAGGTGTTGGTGGCTCCGAACAGTTCTCGGCAGACCCGTCTTGGGAGACTTCCTTATATACCTCCATCGCGAGGCGTATCGAGCCGACGGAGTCGGTGTCTCAGCCTGAGAAGGGGGAGATGTAGAGCAAAACGCCCTTTTGTGGGGATGCACCGAGGTGCTTTTCATAGTTTGTTGATCCGTCATCGGCTTCGACACCTCAGGTTATGAGAGGCTACTGGGGTAGTGCCCCTATCTTGGGTTATGCCTAGGAAGGGTAGTATTTCTGCACACGTGTGCCAAGTTGGCCCGATAGCGGGTGCGCCGTGGCAAGCCTGCCACGGTTGCACACCTGTAGTGTATTGGCCGGCAGCGCCGGATAGTTAGATATTTTAATTGATATTTTCAAGTGCCGTATATAAGTGGCGGCACTTGCCGCCACTGTACGGGAAGTAAACCTCAACGAGGCCTTTGGCTCTGATCTTCTTGCCGCTTGCGCACGGTCACCAGCCCCATCCTGGGGAATACCGCCGCAATTCCGGGCTGATCAACCAACCTCCGTCCCTGAGGAGTACTAATCCGTCGTCACGGCACTTTTCTTATCTATTTTATTGTTTTCATTTCCGTCTTACGGCTTTCGCTACTCTGCCCTACATTGTAGGTTTGTTTTATTTGTCTCGGGAGTTTTCCCGCTTATCGCGAGTCAGTGCTCCGCAGTGCGGCTCGTTTGTCGATCTTTTGTCGTCCCATACCGTTGGGCTGGATACCCCCACTCGCTGTGGCTCGCCGGAACCATCCGGATACCTACGCCGATTCTACCCCTTTTATCTCCGACTGCACGCCCAGATCGGGGCCACCCGGATTTACACCCGGCTCGTGTTGGCCCTATCGGAGGGTTCTGCCGCTCGACTGCCCTTCACAGGGAGCAGGGCCTGAACACCCTGAGGTGCTCGTCCGCGACGCGGTTTGTTGCTTCCCGTCGAGGGTTTTGCACCACAGGCATGCCGGCCAGCGAATGTGTGTGCCATCAATTGCGCCCACGCAATACGGAAGCCCAGCTTGTCTCTCGAATCCAGCCATTACATGAGCAAGCTCCTGCTCTGTTGTAGGAAACCTCACTTCATGATTAAAGGTCCCGCAAATGATGTTAGATACATGTCGCACTGAGTCGTCAACCGTGCTTCGCCCTATACCCAATGTTGTGGCAACTCGTTCGCAAGTGCCACCTCCCACGTACATCAGAAAAGCTGCCACCCGGAGCTCAGGAGCCAGCGGTTTTCTTCCTCTTGTTCCTTGTTGCCCCGAAATCACCGAGTACACTGCCGCCACCAGCCTGCAAAATACTTCGTGCGAAACTCTGAAAATCGATGTCCAAGTCGGCGTTAGCCTTACGTCAGCATGCAAAGCGTAGTCATATAACCATCTGGGTGAGTTTCTCACTCTGCGCCACACTCGCTCAGAACCACCACCTCGTAAATCACAAAACCTGACAAACAGGCCCATCGCATCCCCTTCTGAGTACAGGGAGGCAACGAGCTCCTCGCTTTCATCCTCAAGAGAAAGCAAGCATTGCGCAATCAATCCAAAAGCCTGCCTCGGGTGCAATCGCGTTTCAAACCCATTGCCACGTCGTGACGCGATATGCGGTGGTTCATTGTCAGGACCACTCATTTTTTGCTTGTGAAAGAGGCTGTAACTATCCCAACAGAGTGTCGACAGAAGCACAAATTTGAAGCGAGAATACGAACGGATCACGACACCGAAACGGAACAGTGGGTCTTACTGATGAGGTGGCGGCGACTACGACGTAATTGCCACTCTGCGGTGGTGGCGGCGGCGGCGGCGGAAATCCGGGTCGAGAAAATGGCGGCGTCTTCGGGGTATCCGCGGCGATGCGGTTGGCGGTGAGGCCGTTGTGGCAAAAACGGACGTGTTGCAGCGTCAGTGTGGTGGCGACAGCGGCGGTGTTCGGAGATGGCGAGTTTTGGGTGACGGCAGTGTTGGTGACGGCAGTGTTGTTGCGACGGGGCAATGGTGGAGAAGGCGGGACTTAGCGTCTCTTGAGCGTCGACGATGGTGCGGTGACGGCAACGGCGAGGAGCAAGAACGGCAAAATGATGGTGACGGCAGGTTTGCGGCGGCGGAGCAGTGCGTGCGACGATGAGGTTCTGCGACGGCTCCGTAGCGGCGACGGCTGTGTGGCTTTGGCGGTTGTGTGGCGGCGACGGCTCGGTTGGCGGCGACGGCTCGGTGGCAACGACTGCTGTGTGGCGGCGTCGGCTGTGTCGTGGAAACTGCTCGATGGCGGGAATCGCTCGGTGGCGAGGAGGGCTGTGGGGAGGCGACGGCTCGGTGGCGGTGGCTCTTATGCGGTGGTGATGGCTGCGGAGCGGCGACGACTCGGTGGCGGGGAGGGCTCCGTGGTGGCGACGGTTGTGTGGGGCCGACGGCTGTGGGGCGGCGACGGCTTGTGTGGCGGCGACGGTTCGATGGCGGGCACGTCTTTTGTGGGTGCCAAGCTTGGCGGCGGCGTCGTCTGTAGGGCGGCTACTGCTATGTGGAGGCGGCGGCTTTAGGGCGGCGACGGCTGTGGGCCTTAGACGGCTCGGTGCGTTTGACGGCTCGTTGGCAGCGACTTTTGGTTCGTAGCGACGGCGCGGTGACGGTAACCTCCTGGAAGCAGGAATGGAAAAATGTTAGCTAGATTGTAAGTGGAAGACGCTGCAGCAACGTAAAACGGAGATTTGGACGATGACTCTGTGGCTTGGGCGGAGCTTTCGCAGCCTAGGCGAGGTTTGTGCGCAGGACGGTTAACTTATAGTGGTGGCAAATTTTAGATGGCAGCAAAGACAGAGTGGCGGCGGGTACTTGGTCGTGGCGGTAAGGTGGCGTTCAAGACAAAAGCAACAGCGCGATCGGATGGCCGTCAGGTGGCGGCTAGAGGGTGGGAAGAACGGAAGGCTTGTGACGGATGGCGGCGACGGCTGCAGTGAACCGTTTTGTTCAACGCACAGCGATTGTGAGTTGTCCAGTGATTGTCACCGCTCAAAAAGCGGTGACAATTTATAATACGTTTTGATTGAACGTAGACAAGAGCGACGTGTCTTTCTTGGATGTATTTTGTTCAAAATGTAAACGATTTTGGACAGAATGCACCGTGTCTGTCTTTATGTGGAAAGGCCCTAACACGGACATATACCTCTGCTTCTACGCGTGGGTCTGTGAAGTAAAACATATACAAAGTTATCTCTCCCCAAGAAAGCTAATAAGTTCTTAGTAAGAACGTACGTGAAATCTTTGAGAGAGACTTCAAAGCAGTTACAACTGTCAAGTCGACAGCAGGAAAGACTCCTCCGTCAGTTCTTAGAGCTTGTAGAGTTCCTTTGGGATTCATTCCGCTCACAATACAATATTTTCGCGAGCGTGCAATTGATCTCAATGGACTCCACACTGTGTCACTCGCGGTCTGGGTTACATCATCCGCAGGCCCTCTGAACTTACGATATGAAAGAGGTTATGTGGGCAGTAACCAACTCGATATCGAGTGCCCTTTCGAAGAACTATCCGAAAACATGACGTCTGCGCACACAAAAACCTAAAGCTGATGTCTACATGGAATTCATGCGAGATGAAAGCTAACAAAGAAGATGACGTTGTTGCCAGCTGCCGTAGCAGCACCCAGTCAAGATGCATTTCTCCGCGGCCATCCACGGATTATTGCGGTACCTTTACGGTAGAAACGGAGCTGTGCAGAAAAATTGGCGTCCTTTTTGTTCACAATTGCGGCCAAAAAAGGCTCCTCGTGCATGCCGCGCTGCGCGCGCTGTCGGCAACAGCAATACAGTGCGCCGCGCGCGCTCCATCAAAGCAGCCGCCTTTTCCACGACGTCTAGCTGACGTGGCTTTGGTCTTTCCGAGGCCTTAGGTGCCAAAGTAGCGGGCTGTGGCTGAAAGCCGCTCTTACTCCCTCGGAGCGGATAAGAAAGGTACTCGTCATTCCTCAACCCTCGCCTCGCTCCTCCGACGCTTTATTTGTGCCTCCTTTGGGACTCTCGCAGCACATCCCGCACAATCTTCGACCGTTAGCAAACTTCTCCTCTTCTTTCGTATTGCTCGTCGCTTGAGCCAAAATGACATTGTGCCCGTATAAGTGGTTCCTGTACATGGCTTCTGTGTGGGCCGTATTGTATGTGATGGTCGAGGCATGGATGCAAATGCGAAACGCGGCAAAACAAGTTGACGAGTACCAAGACCCAACGGAACTGGAAGACGACGACGAATCCGACGCAGAAGAGGAAGAAAGTCAAGACGGCAAATATCAACCGCTAATGCTTCGCGGCCGACTACGCACTTCGTTATTGAGCACACGATAGGACGGTCCTCCCTGGTTAACTTCAGACGCACATGGCCGTTGACAGAACGCTATGAATACTCCTACAAAAACTTGCAGCGTGCTCTGTTGAAACACTTCAGTAGTCACTCTCAATCGCCCACTCTCACCTTGCATGAGTTTAGAATTGTCTTCAATGGACATCATTCGAAGCAACTGCCGACACTGAGCAAAGTTTTACTCACGAACACATTTTGGTATAGAACTGCAAATTGTAATCTACCGCATGTCATTAAACACCCATTACTCTACTTTTGACAAAGCAGACCCACCTCCTTTGATTCCGCGCGTTTCATATGCGCTCGTTTCACTCCTCAACGCCAATGCAACATGAGCCGACCGATACACGACATCAATTTCGCGCTTACCGCTAGGCTCTTCGCGATGCAATATCACCGATATGTTTATGTTTCATCTAATCTTCATACACGCGACATTCGTCGCTCTCGGGATTTTCCTCACAGTATTGCTCGAGAACCTCATCTGTCTCCATTTGTGGGTCCAGCGATTTCTCGACCTCAGGCTCCAGCTCCCATGCATCTCCCGGCATGAAAGCCGTAGCGGCATCCGGCACCGCGACCGCGCCAGCAGCATCCGGCCCGTAAGTTGCGCGCAAGTACTCACAGATTTCGGCGCTTTCGAACATGGCGATGTCCGTGTTAGGGTCCACCAAGTACGGTACCTGGAATCTACCAACCAACTCCTTGAGCTGGGCGCGCTTCACAGAGCCCCTCGCGGTGGTGTGCAAGTAGTACGGTAACTCAAGTTCCGAAAGCGTCTCGCGTGCGATGCGGACGAACGGGGAGGCTTCATACCCCCACAGTTCAAGCGGCTTGGCAGCAGGAACCGTCTTGCTCATTCGAGCGCGACCGCGTCCTCTTCGGAAGCTGGCCGCAAGTCCCGCGGAGAAGGTTGCAGCATTACTGAGAACAAGCGGCACGCGTCCTCCCGACGGCCCGTACGTGTTGTACAAATACTTGATTATGTCGTCTGATTCATATCCAGAAAAGTCTGTGTTCGGGTCGATGAGATAAGGAAACTGAGCCTTTCCACCTTTCTCAGTTACAAACTGACGATACAGAACGCCGTCCTTCGGACAGGGGAACACAAGCACGTCTAGATCAAGCATGGTGACGGCCTCTCGCACCTTCCTACAGAAAGGACACGCTTCGAACTCGAAAAGACGCAACGGGATGGTGGGCTTTGACTTGGGAAGTGTTGCAGAGTACTCTACGAGTTTTCCATCTTCAGTCTTGAGACGATACCCCTCGACAAACACTCCGGCATAGGCTCTGAGCAGCTGTCCGAAACTGCCCTGCGCTATGTCAACTGCCTTGTCCGGGCGAATGTAAAAACGACGCGGCTTCGGAGGAGAAAAGTCCTTCGGGGGCTCGGGTTTTGTCGCGGTGGCTACCGGCGTGGCGCAACGCCTCGCAGTGGCCAGCGCCCTCCTCTGCACTCGGAGCAGCGGCACGCTCGTGACAAACGCCATGACGATGTGGGCGAATTAAAGCATTCAGACGTCGAAGGCGGAGGTGAGGACTGCTGCTTCAGCGCAGCGGAAACTGGCAGCTTGCGGCGGCTCTGAGACCGGGCGCAGCTGGCGCGGCGCGGCGTATCGACGACACGCCACGCGCCACCGAGCGCTGCGCGGCGATTGGTGTGCGCGGATCAAAGCGCACTCCATTTCCGCCTCCGCGCCATGCCGCTTCGAGGCGCGTACGGCCACCCTGCGGCGCGCGTTTTCGAAGATATTTTGGCAATCCGCGCGGCGCCCGGCGCGGGCGAGCGCACGCTGTGCGCGTCAGCGACGTGTCGCGTCCTTGCTGGCGGCGCACATCATGTGATGTCGGCACGCTTTTTGCAACGGTCACGGCAGCCAGATGGCAGTTTCGCACGCCGCCGCGCGCACAACACGCGCGCTGATTGGCTGTGGGCTTGATTGCAGTGCGGCTCGCACGAGTGCTTACCGCGCCGCTTATGTGGGATCCGCACGTCGTCCGTTTCCGGAAGCAGATGCTCGTCTATCTCGCGCCGTGCAACCCACTCGCACGCCAAGTCGGGGAATCTCTGTTCCCTCCGCTCTCTGTCTTCCTGCGGGAAACGCGTATTTAACTTGTTGTCGCTTTGCATTGTTTCTTTGGTCTCTCCCCCGCCAACCTTCCTTCTCGTCATTATTGTCAGACCGGTGTCTCGCGGAACACCTATTCAGAGATGAAGATCCCGCGTCCGAAAAGTCTCGCGCATACTCCCGAGCTCTCGACAGCCACCAATTCCTCGTCTCTATCCGATTCTACAGAAGCTGTTCCACCGTTTACCCTCCCGCCCTCCCCAAGCGTTGACCCGCCCATCGCAACTTTCCGAGCCTCATGTATGCGCAAGACGCGCCGTCCACAAGGTCTCAACGTCGGCCGTCTGTACGTCACCGAGACCCAACTCGTATTCAGCGCCAAATATCTCAACGTCGCGCCACAAGATGCTAACGTCACAATTGAGCTGTCGGAAGTGCATCACGTGCGTCGTGCAGGCTGTTTCAAACGCGTTTTGCCGCATAGCGTTCTAGTCAAATGTCGACCGGGTCCGGATTATTTGATGGTTATGCCGTGTGCTGATCATCAGGAAAAACTTATCAGTATTCTGAACCACGTTCTTTCTCGCGCTCCACGCCCGAAACGGAGTGTCAAGGACGCTCTTGTGCGCCTGGCCTCTGACTCTACTGCTGAGCGCGCCAGTAACGGCGCCGAGAACGATGCCGTGCGCTCAAAGGGCTCGCAAAGTTCTCCTAGTCAGAGCAGCCCACCTGATGCGAACGCGTCAAAGTCGAACGGCTCGTCAGAAAGACTAGTTACATTTTTCGGGAAGCGAAAGAAGAAGAGTGATATCACGGTGGAGAACATCACACCAAACACTAGCAGCACTCTCATTGAGAGCATCCCGAAGTCGAAGCTCCAAGAGTCTCCGAGCACTTCAAAGTCTTTGGAAAATGAAGTTCAAACCATCACTCGCTCCAAAGGATTCGCATTTGTCACAGATATCACGTCGCAGATGGTTGAATTGACGCTCTCGGTACCCATCCCGGATGTAAGCGCTGTGATTGAGCATGTACAGTCTTTTAGAACCTCAGAAAGTCTATTTTTCTTTCTAGCAACTTCTTTCCTGCTTATCACCACGTATGGGATACTGTCTTCAGTCAGGATGATGAGCTTTCGCCTAGCTGTTATCAAGGAGATGGTAAGCCGAAGGTAGATGTCACTGAGATCTAACATGTACAGACGTAAACTGCACAGTACTTAGTACGTCTCTTAAACGGGGAGCCGTCCCGAGCCGAGAGATAATTAACTCGTGAAGCTTGACGGAGATGGTCCCCTCTAAAAAAGGTAGTTCAGATCTAGTTTGTCCAAGGAAGCTCACCTTATTCTTTCCAAAGTGAAAAGCCGATAGCCTTCGGCCACTGTATTGAAACTGTTTATAGTAACTTTGCACCCAAACTTTAAACATTATTAACAAAGACTACTGGTTCGAAGACGACTTTGAATTCAAGCGTAGCCTTCGGTACGGCGGCATTTCGGTGCTTTCACTTGCGTTTGCCGGGCGAGAACCTGCGGAGTACCCGGCGCCGGAGGATCGGAACCCTGGCTTCGGCAAGCCACTTGGCTTACCGCTTTCGCCTCCCAGTTTGCTCTGCAGAGCGGCCAAGCCACTCGGCTTATCGCCGGCTCGTTCGGAATGAGCGGAGAAGCTACTCGGTCTTTGAGCCTGCTTTTGTGCCAGAGCGGCTAGTCCAGATGGTCTATCTGAGCGCTGGGCAAGTCCAGGAGAACTAGTCGGTCTTTCCGATGGCCTCATGGATGAGGGCGCTACGCCAGGTTGTGCGCGAGTTAATCTCTGAGCAAGGTTTAACCCTCCAGGACCGGTCGGTTTGTCCAGTGGTCGTGAACCAGGTAGCGCGGCACGACTACGTGCAGCTATTGGCGCACTTCCCATGCTTGGATTTCGAACAGGGCCGGTATCCACTCCACCACCACCCTTGCCGCGGCGGAATGCGCCCGGCACATACTTTCCAGCAGGAGCGGCAGCTCTCCTTCTCTCCATCTCTTCACGTTCGGCAGCTTCACGTGCCCTCCTTGCAGCTTCTGCGGCTTCTCTTTCCTCAGCTTCCGCCTTCTCCCGAGCCATTCGTTCCTCTTCTTCTCGTTGCTCACGCTCACGAGCCTCTTCTGCTTCGCGAATAGCAGCCTGTTCAGCCTCACGGGCAGCTTGAGCATCAGCACGTTCCCTTTCTTTCCTCGCCCACGATTCAAACTCCTTATCGACTCTCTTCATCAGATTTGTCATGTACTGTCCTAGGGTTGGCATGATGCGATTCGTTCTCCCCTTGTCTTCAAGAGCCCTGGTATGGTTTTTCTTTGCCTCGTCGAGCTCACGCGATGCAATTTCTTCCGTAAGCTTTGACAAGTCTGTGACTTCCTTCTCATGAGTCCCAATTAACAACGGCCATTCCTCTTCTCGCGTGGCACGTTCCATATGATTGAGATGCGAAGCTAATTGCAAAATCCTCTTCTTCATTTCAGCGTGTTCTTTCAGTTCTTTCTCCTTTTCTCTAGTCATTCTCTCTTCCCTCTCAGCATCTTCTTCAGCGTCTCCACCGATGACACCAGATCGAGTAACGGAGTCCATAAACAAACTCTCCATTGGAGCTTCAGCTTGTCTCCGCATTTCTTCGTGGCGACGCTTGGCCTCCTCTTGCTTGCGGCGCTGCTCTGCCAGTGCAACCTCGCGCGCAGCTGCAAGCTTCTTCTGCTTAACAGCTTCGGCCATCCTCCTTTCGGCCTCTTCTTTACGGCGCTCAATGATCTCTCTGCGACGAAGAATGTCTCTCTCCTCATCGTGCAACCCAGCCTTAGCCTTTGCAATAGCCATTCTCCTGCGTAAAGCAACCTTCCTCTCCTTTTCCAAGGCCACCGCAATCACCTCCTGATCTGACGCACTTTCAGCAGACTTTCTTGCGTTCTCCATCAACATCTTGGAAGTAAGAGCCATTCGACGAGCAAGACGACCAAGTTGTGTTCGCATGCCATCCGTCGAGAACAGTTCGCTTTCAAATCGAAGACATTGATTCTGATAATCGAACCTTACCGCCAGTGATCTCGTCTTCAACGCCATAAGGGCTGTTTCTTCAACTTCACTGTATTCGGCAAAGTCTGCAACCTTCTTCATATGGTCTAGCCTCATCACATCATATACCCGACCAAGTTGCTCGAGAAGGCGAAATATTGCTGCCCGACGAAGTGGCGCCGCATATTCCTTAAGAATATCCTTGGACTTAACAAAATCCAATATCTTCTTGATTCGATTCGAAAACTGCAGCGGTGCCATTTCGCCTTCCAAAAGATTGTACAGATCCCGAAGCTCCGGATGGCATGCTTCACCCACCCCCTTTGCCAATAATTCAGAAATCAAAGGATCTCTTTTAGCAGCAGTTGAATATCCAAGGAGCGCGGCCATTCGAGCATGACGGGCAGCATTCTCATTTGTACGGGAACCGAGTACATCTGTAATCACCCCGTATGATTCAGACAACATGGCTGACCGATCGTCATAAACGGGAATAGACAAGGCGGCTAACACAAGTCTCGAAGCCATAGTTTGTGCATCTTCTGCGGATAGGTTTCTGTTTTGTTTGACGGACAAAGTATACAACTTATACAACGTATGAGCGTGATATAGGTAGTTTCCAGAGACCCAGAACACTTGCATCAACTTGTCGTAGTAAATGCTCATGTGCTGGGGTTTTGCCTTAGTCTTGCCTAACGTCATAATCAGATGTATGTCTTCAATAGTACGGTAAGCCTCTTGCCAATGTTCCAATGTTACTGCAGTGGAGAGTTGAATGAACCGAGTCTCCATGAATTTCTGCAGCGTCTCCGCGTCGGTAATCTTGACATCATTCGGAGAATTTCTCGTATTGTTCATCAGTTGGTTCAAATGCTGTCTGAGCATATCGCAAAGCCTCCTGAACTCCATGAAGCGCTTGTACTTGAGACAAAACTTGAAGGCTTTCACAGATATGTTGTGATAGCACACCTCAAGCTTATTATGAGATTTGACAATATCGACAACAACACGATATACCTCCCACAGAAAACGCATCCACGGCACGACCTGTTGACGATCAATTCGTTCCTTGGTCAGAGCATTTCCTGCAGCTTCCAGCAGTAAAGTCTCCGGAGTCTCCATTGCCTCATCCTCCAGATCTTCTGCCTTCTCCAGAATGGCTTCATCCACCGACTTGCGCGCATCCTCCGTACGCTTCTCCGCGAGGTCTACGAGGAATCTTACGACATCCTCAAGCGAAGATACGTTAGATTGCATGCACATTGCACGATATTTGTGCAGCGCCTCCTTGACCATTGCAGGCTGACGAAGCTCGACGCTGAGCTCCATGAGCTTCATCATTATACCTTCGTACGTCTTGCTCCATTGACGGCGTCGCGTCTGGTTATCCGTGATGATATCATAGAGCGCTTGGTTTGCGTCTGAGACCTCACCAACTTCAACGAGTTCTGTTGTTTCCGTAAGAAAAACATATATCAAGAACAGTTAGAGATCATATACGAACAGCAATGGACTAAACTGAGGTCCAGTGACTCGAAGATCGGCGCAAATCGTGATAACGCGCCAAAACTTGAGTAAACTTACGGGCAACTCGGCTCAGTGCGTTCTCCGGCTTGAGACCAACATCACGGCGGTCCCAGCGGGAGTATCCACCGTACATCCTGTTCCCACGCCTTGACATGGTGAGCTGTCGTAGTTGAACTGCAACCAGTTCACACCAAACGAAGGACTCTAGCTGGTAGCGATCCCAACGCTCGTTCGCGGCTGCTTCAAGGACGAGGATCTTTCAGTGGCATGCTGGCTTTGTTTTGGCCTATGCAGGACGACGGCCATGCCATGGTCGGCGCAGCAGTCTCGTCTGTGATTGGCTCTCGTCAATACGGGATTAAAAGCAATGGAGGTGTACACGTGTGTCTATAAAGCAATTAAATTTGGCTGTGACTTACGGCAAAGCATCTCAAACAGCTCCGCCGAATTTTGCTATCTAGTCGGCTCGTAGATAGACTATCTCAGTAGTAGTAGTAGATAGTCTACGAGCCGACTTGATACCAAAGGTAGCAGAAGAGTATATCTTCAAAATTGCAGTCGTTCAGCGGATTGTGGATGCCCTTGTTAGAAGGCTGATAGCCCTCTCTTCCTTGAGAACAACCCTCTGTAATGTTACCAGCGCTGTTCCTTCCCCTCCCCTTCCGAAGGAGCATGTGCTTTCAAAGCTATTGAAGACCTCAAGGTCTTTGAGATCCACTAAGCTAAGATTCCAATTACGGGGTGCAAGCTATCCCACCTTTTCCGTTAAAGAAGAAACACTAGCGAGTCGTTCATGTGATGGTCCTCAGAGAATGTCCCCAAGAGCTTTAGCATGAGGCGAAATATTTCCTAGATAAGTTTTGCACTAAAGCAAGCATCTTCATCATCGACTGGAATGTCTCCTTACAGACCCTGACAAACTTGGAAGTTCAACTGGCCTCGTTTCACCACATTCATCACCCTAAGAAGTCATAATATGCCTCTCGAAGAAATTATTAGTGCATATTGCGCGGCAATCCAGAAGTGTGTACGAAGCAACAAACAAAATAGCAGTGCATCAATGGCCAGAGGAAATACTACGGACATACTTCATTGATTCGTCTAATGTAACTCAATACAGCCTTAACTTCAGTTATGAAGGCCCTTAAGCATCCACCATGACCAGGGTTCATAGGAAGAGCTCCAATTTGCTTCCAGTTACTGAATCGCATAAGAAGTGACCACGTATGAACATACTAATGGAACTTGCGTTGATGTTCGAGCAGTTCTTCAGTGTCTAGGAAGGCAGTTGCGCAGATACCGCAAACAGACCAAGCATTTTTGCGGGCGAAATCAATTGCCCGACCAGCTTCCTCTTCAGGATCTCGGTTCATGTGAACCTTTTTCAAATGTTCAATCATCGGAGAGAAATCGCCACCGCACTTGTAGTCACAAGTGATACAATATGCTGATGAACCTTCTACGCATGAATAATCGGCCAAGTCGATAGCGTATTTCATTATCTCCTCTTCTTCGGACTCGTCAGCAATCAGGATAGAAGTTCCGAGTTGCTTCAAGCATTTCGAGATGTTTCCAATGCTCTGTTGCAAGTCTTGATGTGCTGTGTACAGACCGCGACCAAGTCGAGAGAGGCTTCTAGTTTTCTCGGGGGTGAAAATTTTGACAGATAGCCTGTCGCCCCCCAATGGCCGAGCGTCGGAGAGTCCATGGTTTCCTTGTTCCCTTGGACCAACTTTAGTCAGTTCGTGCGTTGTAGTCGCTACGAAGCTCAAGCAACGTAGCAGAGCGCGAAGACTAGTTTGGCGCCCATTGTCACATTTCAGGCAGAGAGGCCGATGAAACTCGATAGCACAGGTCTTTGTTCGCAGTATAGCAACCCATCCAGCTCGAGCTTTTGAGGCTTCTCTGCTTTCATTACACGAGCTGGCAATATGAAATTGAAGCGCAGCGTGGGATGGCCCCTTAATGGACTGTTCGTTCATATAAATGTTTGACATCTTCTCGTTTAGAACTTCTAATGTTATCCCAATCAAAGAGCTTGCAGCAGTTTCAACAAGTAGCAAGAAGTGGTAGGAAACACGTCCCAAACAAAGTGGGTCACCAAAGTGCTCGGAGCAATTTCATATGCAGTAAATGGTCGCCAACAAGCAAGAAGTCTCGCGTGAGAGGACTCTGAATTCCGTGACTCAGTCATTGAAACTCTGTGACATCGGTTGTCAAATAGAAAGTTAGGCTTCGTTCACGGTGAACTAGTAGCTGCGACGCGGTCTGTTCGGCGAAAAGTTAAACATGGAACTAGGTTGCCCGTGAGACGGAAGAAGAAGCAGAGCACGTTTAAACACTCACAAACCTTCCGAGTCTGTAAGAACACTATTTTGCAATGGTAATGTTAAAGCCGATGCCATCACTGTTGGCATTGGTTTTCACATTACCATTCTAGGGCTAGGGATAATACTATTGCAGAATATTGCAAGCCAATATGCAATATACAACATGGTGGGAAAGGAATCATCTTACGCAATGCTTATTGCAATATTCCATGTCGAAGCAATATAATATTACCATTGCGACCAGCTCTTAACCCAGACTACGAATACGTTCTGTGTCACGATAATGGTCATAGCAAACAATGTAAAGCTTACCAAACTTTCTGGATATCCTCGCCTCAAGGTTCTCAGTTTTCGTTACTGCCGTGACACGATTGAAAGGCTTTGCGAACCAAGTAATATCCCTTTCTTCTTTATTTTGGACAGTAGTTTCTTATTCCTAAACTACAGTAGAGCCTCAGAGGAGGTTCTCTCTCTTTAAAAAGGCCAAGAAGTTCTGTGAGTTATGTCTTATCAGGTACTGCACGGATGATATAGCTTCGTTTGGCTGTCCCGCCAGGAGGAATCGTCGAGACATGTTCGATAATGGGCATCGTAAGACTACATGGCTGCAGTCTTTCTTAACGTTTGTACCACAGGTGCATCGTAGCGTTTTATGGTTCAGGTAAGAAGCCACAGGGTGAAGTGATGGTACATGTCCTGTGAAGAATTGCGCCATTAGTATCGCAGCCTTCCGAGCTCCTCCGTGTTCCCTAAAGATCTCAAAGCACTCTGGCAACAACTTTAGGGACTTTGTCCTGCTTGAAAGGAGAATCTTCACATCGAGCATGTCCATCGGAACAAGAATCTGTTCAGACATTGCTAGGTTTAGACCCTTTTTCGCAAGATTGTCAACCCTTTCGTTCTCAGGGATTCCGCAGTGGCTCGGTATCCAGTTCACCCAAACTTCATTTTTGGTGCTCAGATGGTGAATTATCAACGCCAGCTGTTGGGCATGAGATGGTTGTCTCCTTATGTTTGATTGGAGCATAACCACGGTAGACTGGGAGTCCAAAAACACTCTTATTAACTGGTATATATCTCAAAGACGAGCATTCACGCACAGAAAGATAATGGCTTCAAATCATAAAGGAGTTAGACTCATCCTTTGATTTCGCAGAATGTTATCTGCCACAGACCATAACCTTGAACCAAGAACAAATTCTTACCTCGATGCGGAGATCTTCATCTTGGAGATCAAACTTCAACAAGTATATGTCGGACGGGTAGGCCTTTTGCAATATACATCTCCATTACAGAGCTGTGTGCAATACGCATTTCAATATACAGTCACAATGCAATTCCCTATTGTAACGCAATATTGCAATAGAGAATTGCGCCCTAGCCCTGGCCGACACAGAATCGTAATACGTCGACATCGGTTTTATCGCACGGCGTATGATATATCTGGGTAACTTCTTCTTTCTTCTTTAATGTGGACAACAACTTCTAATCCCTAGGTTGTAGTAAAACTCTCTACAGAAAGTTTTGAAGGCCATATCTGGGCAACGCTTTGGGCCTAATGCACAATTCATGGTTAAACATTACAGGATGTAGAGCTTTCGAGCCTTCACACTTAATTACGCACTTAATTACGAGGCTGATCGGAATCAAGTCAATCCTCTGCGGCCTCAAAAAAGGCAGTGGTACCTCTCGGCCTGCCGGAAATAAGGTTCAGATGCAAAGCAGGATAGAGTATGATTGCATTAGAGCTTGTCATTTCTTGACTACACTTCCAAACGCGGCCATAATCAAAGTATCCACAAACAGATTATGTCAATCTGCCTTAGGTGATGCTCTCCACGTTCTAACAAGTTCACTACATGTTTAACAAGCGTTGTTGTGACGGAAACAATTTAGTTCCCTCGCAGCCTTTCCCCAATTGACAGATCATCACCAGCTCCTTTTCTTCCAAAGGCAATCTCTTCAAGCGATTGACCTGATCTCTTGTACGTCTTCTTTGCCTTCAGGTATTCGGGACAGGGCCTATAGGCCTTGATGGGCCACCAATTCACGACAGCTCCAAGCCCTCCAGCAATCCGACCAGTTCCGTCACAGCCGCCGGCTACTCCCTCGGCTCGCCCGCACGCGGGGCACTCGTCTTTCGCAGCCATCGAAGTAATCGACGGAACGAGTCTCTGCCTCGAACCAACTTGATGCGGAAAAAAGGTTGACGCGGTCATAAATGCCGTCCTTGTTCGCATTGTTTCACATTCGTTACCGTGCTTCATATCGTTCCAACAATTCAATGGGACCTGTCAGCCAGAGGTCGTAGGATCAACCAAAAGGTTCCTTCGAGCTGCAAATTGAAGAACGAGAAATGCAAGTCAAGACTGTTGAAGTATTTGGTGAAGTTGCATGCAGAAAAAGATCCAGGTGATAATGTCGTTCGCTTGCAGAAGCTCTTTGTCGACGGATATGCAGCTCCAAGATGGGATTGTATTACGCAGAAACCGGCCTAGTGGTGGAGAAAAGCGATGCGTCTCGGACTGAACCCGCAATGCGCAACCTGCTTCTTTTGTAACTACCAAGTCTCTGCCGCATGCTCGTCATTAATTTGGAACCTATCCAAACTTTGGATTCCAAAGACTACCAAAGGGTAGAATGAAACCCTCGGTACGGCGGCACTTTCGGGGGCTTTGGAGACGGTCGGTTGAAAAGCTTGAGGTTCGTACTTCTTCCTCTTCGGCTCTATGCAGCAAGCAACAAATTAAAACCGGCCAAGTGGGCAAATGACGAATACAAAAGGCAGTGGGATAACCCAACAATGCTGCTTTCCACTGAAAGCGCGTACGCACTGTAATTACTGTTGGCCGTGAGCAAGAGTCGTGAGAGTTGCGAAGTCATGTAGACTTGCCACTGGCGGCGATGAGCAGTTCAAGTTCAAAAATTCAAAATCTAGAGGACAAAACCTGTGAACGGTTCGAGCCAAATCACGAAGCTATCCAAAACGGACATCGAAGTACACAGAATAGTACACTCTAGCAGAAAAAATTTTCTCTCCATGTAACTCGTTCTCTATTGTCACTTTCCTCGAAGCTGAGCGTTCTAGGGAATTGGTCGAAATCTGCCGTCTCGAATACTAGAAATTGGCTGTTCTGGATTTCTTATTTGTGGTTGTGGAATGGTAGAAGAGGCCCAGAGGGAATTGCACAGCCTGGCGTTAACCGATAAGAGCGATGAGGAAAAGGATAACCGTATCTGGAATGAGGAATTTATCAGATTAAAAGAAAAGATTAGAAGCTACGAAAAGCAATATGACGACATCACTCAAGAAATCCTGGCACTAGGAGATGACAAACACGACGTTGACTTCAAAAGGGCTGAGGACATTGAGGAGCTGGAACAAGAAAATCAAAACTGGATCAATGCTGCGAAAAAGGTTCAAGGAGCAGTGAATGACACCTCGTCGCTCCAAGAACAGCAAAGGACGGTGGAAAATCTTGAGCAGCTCAAGAAAGAGTTATTGGATAAGTTTGTTAAGGGCAGTGACGAAAATGATGAACTTCAAGGAAGAGTCAAAGACCTTGCCGGGCCCATGCAACATCTTCAACATTTCAACAACCATGTCTATCACAAAGAGCATTCCGAGGTTCCAACCAAGCAGTTCACGTTGAAGGTGCTAAAGTTGTTATCGGCAGCGTACTTGCAGGAAGATGGTGATCCAGACGTCTTCAAAGGATTCTTCACCAATCCTCACACAAATGATGTTATTCCGTTCAATTACAATAACAAGATGCCGGAGTTTGAACGGATAGAAGAAGTGTGGGACACACTCTCACAAATCTTGGATCAGGGGTCCGGCCAATAAGAATGGCACCGACTGTTGCCCAAATCCAAACCAAGAACTAGACTCGCATACCTATCACAAGCAGTACCAAAATTCAGAAGGTGCAACACGTAGTTAGCAAACCATTCTTAATAATCGTCTTCACTCAAACGATGCTCAACCCATTTGCTTACGTAATTATTGCTCCCCCTAATGTACTTTCATCCCGAAGGCGGCTTTTGATCTATAGATAAATGATCGGCGCAAAAGAACCCGAAGGTATAGACGAAAAGAGTTGCAAGGGGTTAGAATGCCCTGGGGCGATCGCGATCTGGCTTTTGTTTACATGTCTGCCGTGCTCATGTTACAGCTGAGCGTTTGTCTTCCAGGAGAACAGAATTGCTTCCTCTTCGAATAAAATATCTTGATCGAAAGAGCACTTCAGAAGAGCCTGGAACCCATATTGCAATCCCTCAAACGCGTGGGCACACATATAAACGCCCACGACATTTTCTGTACTAGCCTACCCCGGACATGTAGCGCAGCTGGCGTTCTATCCGCTCAGACAGGTTATAGGCCGAGGACTCCGTCAAAGATTAGTACAATTCCAATGCAAGGCTACGCGACTGATCCGTAGCAGGAATCACATCGGCAAAATTGTGTTTTGGTCAATAGATAAGAAGCCCAGGATGCAAGGCAGAGAGGAACTCGGAGATCTTCAGGCGGGTCGTTCAACATATTGACAGCCGACGCAGTATATAGGAAAACCAGCTCTATGATATATATGTGGGATAACCATTATCGAAAAATGGCATAGGTGCTCGACATAAGACATACATGAAGAAAGATGCGACTATGTGAACAAGAGGGCTGCAAATCGTTTCCAGTTCTTGAGATAAAACCAAAACTGAGTGAGGGAGTTAAGGACGTTTCAAACTCACAGAACAGCGCTAATACAAACTGTCGTGTCGTCCATGGGAGGTTTCTCGTTACATTCAGACTGAAATAAGTTAGGAACTTTTGGCTACCGCCTCTGCCAGCCTTGGAAATGCTTTCTGCTTGTACATCACGCTCCTCGGAACCAACAACTCATCATTCCTCAAAGACCTCTCTTGATACTCCTTCCAAGACCAATACTGCACTTGCTCAACTTCTTCGGATTGCAGGACCATTCTTTCAATGGGAAAAGTCAACCTTGGTCTAAAGACATATATATCTTGAATCTCATTATCCACATAAGGTCCATGTCTATCCGTTTTACCTGTTGCCGATGCTTTTACAGAGGTCAAAAATTCTAGCTCCTCATCTTCCCTTAAGCTTATTCCCAACTCCTCTTCAAGTTCTCGAGTGGCAGATGTCAAACTGTCATCCCCAGCGGAAATATGTCCAGCAGCCGAAACATCCCACCGTCCCTGTATTAGGCCGCATTCGTTATCGAATCATTAGTCTCGTAAAAGCAGGAATCTTATCTTGTTGTTCAGATCTATAGACGTACCGGAAAAGTATCTTTTAATGCTGATCGCAGTTGCACCAGAACTTCACCCTGAGTGGAGAGGACCCATATATGGGTGGATCTATGCCAGTCTCCCTCCCTATGTACTAGAGAGCGAGCTTTTGAGAATCCCATCAGAGTTCCATCTTCTTTTAGAACATCAAAATGTTCTTCTTTGACGACTTGTGTCATGCTTGCTTTCGCTCGCAATTGGCAAGAACTTGCAGTTATCCTTCCAAATCGAACCCGAAAAGCAGTGTTTCCTACATGTAGAAAGCTCAAAGTTGGCATCAAAAGTAGTTTCGTTGTAATCGTGACAGAGGAATACAAAACGGAGCGTCGCCGATAGTTTGAGAGACAAAACTTCGTCTTTCCCTTCTTTTTCGCTGTTTCGGATTCTCGAGCTCAACAAACAACAAATTCTGGGATACAGTTAAGACCATTTCTCTATTAGTTCCTCAATACCCTGGCCTTCTACTGCCTCTCATGCTGTCCACGAACCGAACGCATGAAAATTATCAGTAATTCTCGATAGCTGTAAGCATTCGACGGACTGTAAACTACTTCTCAGGGCAGCAGTAAGGCGTGAAAACTAAAAGAAGGGGCAAGTGTTCCGTCTGACGATGGCGCGCACGTGTGTTGCCTTCACGTCGGGAAACGGACGATCTACGCGTTGAAAAAAATGTGGCGTCGCAGGCGCACCGACATACAGAGTATCGGCAACTCAAGTCAAATGTCGGAGCAACAACTGCGTGGCATTCTTCAACCCACACACTCTGCATGCAGTTGGAAGGTTTGTTTTTCCTTTGCAGTAGACGAAGGGGTGTCGCTCCTGTTTTAGCTTCTCCGATACTCCAACTCGCGCGCCACTCACAACCTTCCATACATCGTCTCCTGTAGCTCTTGTCTCTGCGTTCGTTCGGTTCAAAATGCACCGCTCTCACCGTACACATCTGTACAATCGTCAACACGATGGGCCGCCGGAAGATGATGAGATACTCACAGAGGATGGACCACCTGCCAATGTCGTCTTTGAGACAGTGCTTCCTCAAAGAGCTGATGGCTCCAGATCTGCAATTGCGCCTGGTGCGCTAGACCACGCTGGAGCGTTACGTCGGGCATGCGTCGATAAAAGGATAGCAAGAAGGGTGATGAAGTCCAGTTGGCTAGCTGAGGACGACCCCATGGATAGCACAAAGCTAATTGTATGCGGAACTCCGCTTATTATTCCAGTAACTTTTGATGACCACTGTGTGCTTACTGCGTTTGAACGAGATCTTGATCGTGTTGAGGCTAAGTTTCGGGCTGGAAGGAAAGATAAATCAATTGGTGGTGAGCTTGGTTCCATCATTATCAAAAAGAAGCCAGTTAAACGACCTTTAGGTCGCAAGTCCTTTGGTCGAACCCCTGGAAACGACATCCCCAATGGTTCCACAAAGAGACAGGCTATCGCAGCACCACCGGGAGAAAAGAATCCGAAGCGAGTCAAGGAAATTGAAAAGCCGAGGAAACCGATCGATTACACTATTGCGTACAGGAACACGATCAAGCCCAGCGAGATTGCCAAAATGGTCAAGAATCGAGCAAATACGATGACTTCGCACATGAGATTTGCCAAAGGCTATGCTACTGCGTGCGCTAAAGAATCGCGCAAGGCGGCGTTTCGTAGCGTGCGCGTAATTGATGAAGCTCATCGTCGCGCTCGTCGTATTGTTAGAGACGTACTTAGCTATTGGAAGAAGGAAGATAAAGAGCGTCAAGAGGAAAGAAAGAGGTTGATGGCCAGGGCCCAAGAGCACAGGAAGCAGGAGGCTGATGAAAGAGAGGCACAGAGGCAAAAGAATAAGCTGAAGTTCTTGCTTGGTCAATCCGAGGCGTTCTCAAACTTTTTGAAAGCTAAGACTAAAGCGACTGCTGAAGCTGATGGGAGAGAGCGTGCCGCCGAGGCAAAGAAGAAGAAGCAACAAGGAGTTACAAAAGATATAGATTCCATCACTGGAGCTGAAGACGATGAAGAGCTGCGAAAGATGTACGAGGAGAAGGGAAGAGAGCTATTGGCTATACATCGGGCACAGATTGAACAGTTTGACACTGAAACGAGGAAAAAGAAAAACGTAGCCATGGAAGCTTCCGAGAAAGCCGCTGCAAATCGTGCTGCTGCTATGGAAAGTCTAGACATGAATGGTGTTACTGATGCAGAGAGGGAGATGATTGAACAAATTGAGGCTGAAAAGAATGGTGAACCAAGGGAGCAGCCCACTCTTGTAGCCACTACTCACCCGAAATCAGAATCAGAGGCGAAACTTGCGGGATCAGAGAAACCTGAAGTTGCTGCGGTACGCCAACCGACTATTCTGAATTGCAAAATGAAAGACTATCAACTTCGTGGTCTCGCCTGGCTCGTTTCATTATACGATCAGGGAATCAACGGCATTCTAGCTGATGAAATGGGACTGGGCAAAACGTTGCAGACTATTTCGTTTCTAGCCTATCTCTGTGAGAAAGAAGACAACTGGGGGCCATTTCTGGTTGTTTCTCCTAAAGCGACATTACACAATTGGCAGCAAGAAGTAACGAAGTTTTGTCCACCCTTGAAAGTACTTCCTTACTGGGGAAACAAGAATGATAGAAACGAGCTCAGGAAATACTGGAGCCACAAACGAATGTACAGACGTGACTCGGAATTCCAAGTTTGTATCACCAGTTATGAAACCCTAACAATGGATGAGAAGTACTTCAACCGTGTTAAGTGGCAATACCTTGTTCTTGACGAAGCTCAAGCCATCAAGAACAGTAATTCATCTCGCTGGCGTGCTCTTCTTCAGTTCCCATGTCGTAACAGACTTTTGCTCACCGGAACTCCTTTACAAAACAAGCTCTCCGAACTCTGGTCTCTTCTACATTTCATCATGCCAACAATTTTCGACTCCCATGCAGAATTTGCAGATTGGTTTGCGAAAGACATTGAAGGCCATGCGCAGAACAACAGAGTCTTGGATGCGTCCACACTTTCCCGGCTGAGGACACTACTAGATCCATTTATGTTGCGGCGAGTGAAGCGTGATGTGGAGAGCGAAATGCCGCCGAAAACTGAGGTTCATTTGCCTTGTTCATTGTCGGCGAGACAACGACAACTCTATGCTAGCATTAGGGCGAACATCACCCCTGAAGAGCTTACGAGGGCAATAGGGCAGAAGGGGGGCACAGCTAACGAAAACAGTGAACGTCAGAGCAAGCTGATGAATTTGGTGATGCAACTTCGAAAAGTCTGCAATCATCCTGAGACGTTTCAGAGGCGAGTCCCTCAGGCGCCATACCAGTTTCAGATTCCGCCGCCACCGACCCATGTGGCGCCTCCACCAAGTGTACTAATAGCAAGCAATGCAACGGCTGCTCCATTAGACATCACGCTTGTGTGCAGATCTCAACTGGAAATCGTTGCTCCACGGTCTTTGCAACTACTAGAGGATAACGATGCGTACCTCCAGCATCTCATACGACAACGTTACGGCGCCTGGGTACGAAGTCGAATTGTAGGGGAGATGTTAAGGGGTAGTGGGAATATGTCCGTCATTCGACTAAGTGGAGGTATTTCTGCTTCCGAGGCGAGTGATGCATTCATTCATGGGGCACTGCCCTGGAATTGGAACAGCTATGGTCCAAGCATTGACGAAGAGCTTTTGCGTCTGCAAGAAGTATATTTTGAAGGGAATTCAAAAGTAGAAGATGGGGGTTCTGGGAATCGAGAGATACTAACTCGACCGCATCGGATCCTAATGGAGCCACGAGGTGAACGTTTGCGAAGACGGAAAGCACATGTGGTCCTGTCGGCATTTGACCGTCCTTCGGAGATGATTGCAATCAATACGCGGATGTTGAAGTCAACAAGAGTGTACATTCCGAAGGCAGCATCTCCATTACCAAGTCTTTATCTCCCTGGTGACAATCGTCTCTCACGTTCTTTGTCCTCCGAAGCATCTTTGCCATATCCAGGATTTCCATATCGTGGTGAGACACATGAGAGCACAGATGTCTACGGCTTTTTCCGATCATTGGACGGAGGATATGGAGAGCACATCGGGAATGCACCGATCCAAATGCCTGAAGCAAGTCGACTGATAGCGGATTGCGGAAAGATGACAGTGCTTGATCCATTACTACGACGACTGAAAGCTGAAGGTCATAAGTGTTTGGTGTACTCACAATTCACCAGAGTGCTTGACATCCTGGAGGACTATTGCGGGAAGACTGGTTATAAGTTTGTCCGATTAGATGGTCAGAGCGCCCTAGCTGACCGACGCGACATCGTGGCGGAGTGGCAAACAAATGAAGAACTCTTCATATTCCTTCTTTCAACGAGAGCTGGGGGAGTAGGTCTGAACCTAACTGCTGCGGATACTGTGATCTTCTTTGACAGTGATTGGAACCCTACTCAGGACTTACAAGCGATGGATCGTGCCCATCGTCTGGGCCAGGAGAGACCCGTGACAGTGTACAGACTTATCACACAAGGCACCATTGAAGAAAGAGTTTTAATCCGGGCACAGCAAAAGAATCGCATCAATGATCTTGTAATCAAGGGAGGGGGACTAACTACGGATACAGAAGAAAACAAGGAGACAGAATTAGATGATATTGCGGCCTTGCTGATGGGAGAAGATGACGGTGGAGCTAAGTTAAACGAAGTCGAACTTCGTGACATGGCCCAGAAAGCTGTGGCTTTGGTTAAGGCTAACGGGCAAGGCTGAATTTTTTTTGTTCTTTGGATTGGAAATTTACGAGACGTGTAGCTTAAAGGTACAACGGTATCTACCGATGGTAGGACGTTTGAAAAGGTAAAAACGGTTAACTTGTGTGAACTGCGATACAAATTCGCAGGGGAAGATGTCTGATCAATATTCTATCGCGGCGAAAATTCGGTCAGGGGGATCGACAGAAGAAGTTGTACCAACGGTACGTGCGATGGCGTAGCCCCCTTGGACATTTGACGTTTCAAGCAATTCGTGTAATGTACAGTCATTCGAAACGGTGGCCAAAACGCGATGGTGAAAATGTTGTCAACGACTGTAGATTAGATGTAACGTGGTATAACTTCTCTAGCAACTTTTTGTTGCTACTGCGAAAGGCGACATGGCAGTGCCCCGGTTTACCACAAGCGGTGAATGGAAGGCAAGAATTCTACAGCCAGTGCAGCTATTCAGCCGCTGGCTGACATGATAGGGATCGATTTGATGGCCACAATGGGGGAAGGCTGATCCATGTCATGTGATGTGCCTGTCCGTGGTGCAGATGAATTTCCCCTCATGGAGGCCAACCGGATGTGCGTTTGACTCTCCACAAAAGTAGCAGAAAAGCTACTCCAAGGTTTAGCAACAGAGAGCGTCCTCTCCTAAAGAGGGCCAAGGACGTTGGCGGACAGCGGCAAAGGACGTGGTAGACACGTCCGTGGGCAGTTGTATGCCCCACCGCACCGCGTTGGCGACTTGTCAAGGAAATCGCTTTCGCATCGTATCGATGCAAGAGTAAGCTGGAATGGGAAGAGAGACTGTTTAAGTTACGACGTTTGTAACGTTTATCGACAACATGAGAATCACCACAGCGACTTGGGAGGCAAGAGAAAGTGTTTCAAATCTGCATTGGGCAATTTGGTCATTGGGTGGGTAGGGTTGGCGGGGGGGTGCATTCACGTGAAGATCTTTATCGATGCGTAGATTCGGATCGACCGAAGTTGGAAGATTTTAGCTGAGAGGACGGTCGACGGTGGCAGCATGATATGCTAGGACGGGGGGGCATCAGTCGTTGCTTGGCGCGGTAGCACGTGCTCCGCGCCGGAATCATTGTTCGTTGGGGAGCCTGGTCACGTGGTAAGTTCGAAAAAAGATATGCACATACGCACAATCAAGCGGGGGATAAGGGCAAAAACAACACGTTTACAAGGCGATATGCAGCGCAGTAGAACACCACAGTGCTCGCGTTGGCGAAGCGTTAATCGAGTGCGGAGCGCAAGAAGGGGTGCAAGAAGGCGGTCATCGCTATGACGGGGATCGCGATGAGACGCAGGCCTCGGCCCTCCGCGAAGGTACAAAGGTACCGTTGCTATACACCGTCGGTACCGACGCCGGTAGCCCAGCGGCCCGGCAGATGCAAAGCGCGGCATGCAAAGCGTGGGGCGCGCAACGCCGCTTCGCGCGCGCACGGGGCGCGCGGCGCACGGCGGGCGGGCGGGACACGTCCGTCTGTCTGCTCGACGGCGGCACACGCAAAAGCGGCGCGCAGATATCGGCGCACGAAGCGGCCGGCGCGAAGCGGCACGCGCGCGCAGCGCGCGCCGCGTGGCCACGCGGCATCGCTTCAGTGGCGCATCTGCCGACGGCGAGATCGGCGCACGGCTGCCAGCGCGCGCCGCAACCGCCTCCGCACACACAGCGCGCGGCGCCCACATCCGCCTCCGTGCGCGCGCACCGCTCACGCGCACGACCCGCCTCCCGTCGCCATTCGCGCTCAGCCGCGCCCGCCGCCTTCCGCGCCGCCTTCCGCCCCCCCCGCCCCACCCCCCCCCTCAACGGCAGCGCCCGCCGCATGGTGCCGCGCCGCCATGAACGCCCACCCCGACGCGCCGCCGCCTGCGCGCGCCGCCGCGGCCCCCGCCGCCGCCACCGCCTTCCCCACCCGCCCGCACGTCCTCTTCCAGTCAAAGCACCCCGCGCCTCCGCATCCGCCGCCCGCCGCCGCCACCGCGCTCGCTCATGCGCAGCATCCCCCAATGCCGCCACCACCGCGCCCGCCCGACGCCCCCGCGCCCGCCCCGCTTGCCGCCGCCCCTCCCCCCCCGCAGGATAAGCTGCATGCGCCCTACCTGCATCGCCCCGTCGTCAGTCACGCGTCGTACTTGTATCCGCTCCACCATCAGATGATGACCCCCGTCGCGCACGTCCCCATCGGCGCCGCCCACTACGCGCACCTGCCGCCGTCCATATGGCCCCCGCCCCACCAATACCCCCCACAGCACCTCCCCCACCACTCGGTCGTCGCCCACATGCAGCCGTCGTACTCGCTGCAGCACCCTCCTCCCGTCGCCTATACCTACGCACCACTCCACACCGCTCCGCTGCCTTCTATCAAACCGCCTCCCTCGCAAAATCCCTATTCCCATCACTCCATTCCTTATCACATGCACCAGCACCATGTCTTGCACCAATCCAGCCTGCCGCCATCGCAACCGTCCCGCCATCAACATCCGAATGCTTCGGCAGCTCAATCCGCC
Organism: Gracilaria domingensis; assembly: GCA_022539475.1. NCBI lineage: Eukaryota > Rhodophyta > Florideophyceae > Gracilariales > Gracilariaceae > Gracilaria > Gracilaria domingensis. Next base: position 34,005 of record VCMS01000055.1, read on the forward strand.
TCCACTCCTCCTGAATTTACTTCAGCTCCAATTGCTCCTCCACCGGCCCCACTCCACCCGCCTGAGCCACCCAATGTCGCCGCGCCGCCCGTGAATAATGTGGCCAAGCACGCTGCTGCGGCACAAATGTCGGCAACCCCGAAGCAAAAGTCCTCAAAAGAAAATGGGCGCACGTCCAAGGCCGCCGCCAATTCTGCTACCCCCACTCGCAAGCCCCGAAAACCGTACACCATGACAAAGACACGCGAGCTCTGGTCCCCCGAGGAGCACGCCCGCTTCGTGCAGGCGCTCAAACTATACGACAGAGATTGGAAAAGGATTGAGACGTACATTGGTACCAAGACTGTCCTTCAGATCCGATCGCACGCCCAAAAGCATTTTGGTAAGGTTGCTAAGTACAACACTGGAGAGTACATTCCGCCTCCTCGACCGAAGAAACGCGCGGCTTTGCCATACCCGAGAACTCGAAACTCTAACGGCTCAAAACCAGTTGCACCTTCCAGTGGAACGGCTAGTGATAGTGGCAACGGTAGTGAGAACGGTACTGGTAACGGGAGCGCTACAAATGGTAACAGCTCAGAAGGCTTTAGACCATCGGCCAACGGTACAGTTAGGCACGCAGAGCCCATCTTACCTCATCAGCCCACTTTGTCCCCTGTGCCTACGATACCGCATAGGCAAAAATGGGCCCCTAATGGTTATGTTGCACCCGGAAACAAGGACCATCCGAATGGCACGAATTCTTTATACAAAGTGATGCCACCGAGCAAGCCGCACAACGACCAGGGCACTGCACATATTCACAACCTCGTTGATGCGTCGCAATCGCCAAATCCATCTGTTCCAGGATCGAGTTCACATGTGCCAAACGCAGTCAGTACTCGTGAAGATCAACGAGCACCAGTCCCGTATGTTTCGGCAGCCTACGAGTCAACTGACCGTCTCACCGCTCCCAATGACGGGCGAAGCCTCCGAAATGGTTACAATAGCGCAGGCAGGGTGCCGTCCGATATATCAAACCCTAACAGCTCTTTGCATGTGCTGTCCAACTGCGTTGATATGATGACGAGGGATGCCTTGCCGCCTCGCCAACCTGCTGTCGGATGGGCATCTGCAGCAGCTGCAAGAAGGGCTCATCGCGCAAAAGTGGTTCGCTCGCGTAAAAGTTCGAGGTCTTCTTCACCGAGACGAGAGAAGAATGATACGTCAAAGGGCGCTGTGCTAAATGGAAAGCATGGTACAGAGGCTGTCAACGGTGTGCTTCATTGTGCACCAAATCGTTCTTCCGTAGACTCTGGCAGGAAGAATGGCATCGTGCAAAACGGACGTTCGACTACCGCAGATAACATAGTGCAGAAACGGGAGAGAAGTCCGCCTATTGTTCAGACATACGAGGAGAGAAAGCAGGTTGGCCCACCGGATTCCCAGAGAAGTTCAGCAAACTCTTCGAACGGAAAGAGCATGATCAACGGTGAATTTAATGGGAATAACCGTCCAGCCGCCATTGAAACGGGTAACGGGTTGTCGTCTGGGGGAAGTGGAACCGGTATAAGCCCAGACAATAGCGACAGCGGTCTTGGTGATGATGAGCCTCGGTCGAGTAACGACGGAAGCGGCGATGATGGAAACAGATCCCGTGTGGCCAATGGGGACTGTTCTCCAACTGAACCGATTTCATCTAACTCTAGTAGGAACTCCTTGAAGCGGGGATCATCTATCAACCACTTGCTGTCAGATCCGAATACAGGAGTTGTGCAAAGTGAACGGTCCATCACCCCGACGGGAATGGGGGTGGAACGTCAAGTACGTCAAAACTCCTCATTGGCGGTGGAGATGAGCAACGGATCTATGCAAAATTCAAGGCCATGTACAGGTGCGAAGGCTGAAGTTGCGCGAAAAGGGACAACATTGCGCAATTCGGAACCCGTACAGCAAACGGCAGTTGCGTTCCATCAGCCAATGTACATAGATTCGGAGAAGGAAGCGCCGGGAATTAGAGGGAATCAAGGCCATCACTTTCAAACAAATAGGGTGTTACTTCATGTGGATCACGACCTGAGCAAATGCCATCAAAATGGTCGTGTGAGTTACGGAGGTGTACCAGATGTTCGGAAGAAGAGACCCCGAAGTCCGCCCTCGATGAATCGGGCGGCTTGCCTCGAAGGTGAAGAAGAATACGCAAGGGATCGAAAAATACAGCGAATGCGACAGTCGGGCGAGTCGCAATCGCTCCAGGCAGATTACGGAGGAAATGAAGGTATGGCAAGGCCAGCGAAAAATGGACCTCTGCGGCGGTAGAGGATGAGTTCCTGTATAGACGTTGCTAGATCACGAGGGAGCACAGAAAGGCCCCACAAGAATAGCACGTGTTGTAGAGTACGTTCGATTGTTGACGACAGACTTCAGACGGGGGGACGTCTGCTTATTTTCAGCAGCTCGGCGCAAAGCTGCATATATCTGATATCAGTGCTCAGAAATTTTGCCAATACCTGGCAGCAGAGTGACGGATGATTCATGTGACACACTCGGTTCAGTTCGACGGTGGGACTCGAGGCGAAAGCAAACAGAGGTTGGCGACTGATAGGGATAGAATTTTTCAAGTTTGACGACGAACTGCGAAACTATCGTGTAGTGAGCGTCTTACGATGACACCGAGTAGGGTAAACGAAAAAGTCCTTTCCGCAACCAGTTAGCCAAGCCGACAAGTGAGCAACTCACAACGGAAGCTTATGCGGAACGTTGCAGAACCAGCGACGGCACGTCGCTAGCGGATTGCGAAAGATGACCCAACTGCCCGCCCCTAACACATCCCGATAAGCATCGTGATGAAGATAGAAGTCAGTCAGGCCCGCAATCGTCGTCGATCGAAGAGGCGCTTCAACGGCGGTTCGTGTGAACCGTCAGAGCACTTAAGCAGGACGGCGGCGGATGAAGTCAACGACACGGCGCTTAGGCGACGTGTCGCGCACGTCTCTCGTTGCAAAGTGTGCGGACGCTTTTGATGGGTGCACTCGACGAATCGGCGCCGCGTGTGCTCATTGGCGGATACAAAATGCATGGTGCAACTATTCAGCGGCCATGGGCCGACGCCATCACAACACTACGCCGAGCACTTTTCGTCCTTTTCCGCGCAGGTTTCGCCTGTGGCCACGCGCGCGTGGTGCACATCGGTGTGTGTTCCTGCCTCTTTCTCGTGGAGTACGCACATGTGTTCCAGGTGAAAGACGTCGGGCGTGCTTGCCGCCTTGTCGAAGCTTTCGTCGTTCTCTTCGATATCAATTCTCTTTGCGGAGCGGAAAATAGACCCAGAAGTCTGTGGAATGGTCTGAAGCCTCGCACGGCGAAGATAGCATCATGCAGCGTTCACCCCGTTTTGCATTTGTACCAATAGCACAGGGCTCCTTTATCACTCGCTCCTACCCGAAGTGCGCGAAATGTTCGAGAACAGCGTCTACGATAAACACCTCGAGACGTCTTACCGTTCGTGCCTCAGATGAGAAATTTGACGTTGAGGAATTCAAGCGAAGCGAACAACTCAGAATTGATCAAATGCGCTCTAGGTTGGAAGGTTTGTTCGGAGCGGACGAGCAGCAACTCGGGTGGGACGGTAACCAAACTTTTGACGGAGAGGCGTTGCGAGCCGTTGTCAGACAGCGTTGGGGGGTTGAGTATGACGTTCAGCCACAGAAACGAGGAGAACGAGTTTATGTACAGGTATGTTCAAGCTCTTTCTCTTTCCACCCCTTTGGAAGCATGCATGTGTACTCACTGTCTTAGGGTAGATTATGTGGAGATATTTTGAACAACAGAGCTTTTACATGGATGAGTATGACTTTGCTTGTCATTGTGAAGCTGTTGCACAATTGCTGCGCAAATGGGGAGCTGTAGACTACTTTTGCGATTACATCGCATCTACGAAGAAAAGACGTAAGCTATGCATTTGTTTCACGAAGAAATCTTGTTAACTGGTACTAACTGCTTTCATACAATGTGTTTGAATTGCGATCAGCTGTGGTTGGCATTACAATCAACATTCCTATCCCTGGAGTTGATGCGTCTACTGCAGCGTTTGAAGAGGCGAGTGCGTGAATGAGACTCAGGTGGTATAATGTATGTTTTCCATGATGTAGACTGCAATAATTTGTTCTTTGTTTTGATTTGTGGGGATATGAATGTCTTCTCTTCCTTCTTCGTTAGCCAGCCATAGTCTTGCCTAAAGAACGAAAAAGATGTTCAAGGTTTGTAACAAAATTTAACCCTCTTCGTCTAGTGTATTATCATGACTGCTCCTGAAGCACAATATACTCTTGCAAGGAGAGCAATCCCACTGCCGCCGTTGGACTTGGACTAGCACTTGTTATCCCTGCAGAAACTCTTCATTCTTTTCCGGTGTATTCTGAAGCCCTGGAGATAAGATCTTCTTTGCTAGACGATGGCAAATCTTCCCTTATGACGCCACGCAAATAGAATGAGGAACTCATATCATGCACTGTATAGTGTCCTGAATGCGGCAGTGTCTATAATCTTGACTGACGTTAACGTAATTACAAGTCCCACGACATGACGTTCTTGACTCAGTGCCTTTGCTGCATGCAGCATCGAATGTTAGCTACAGTGTGTCGTTCATAACTTTGAACAATCGATGCTGATGATGATGATTATCATCATGATGATCATGATCATAGCGAGAGGAGCGGAACGAACTATCGAGTGGCATTTGGGAAGAGGAAGAGGGTGATTTAGCGGGGTCACGTCGTACCTACAGAGTACGAGATTCTCTCTACTAGAGATCTTGAGATTGACAATCTAAAAAGATGAGCTTTCCACGAATTCAGTAGAAATTCGGCATGTTTGTCCCTAATTCAAAAAGAGAGAGCCCTATTTCTGGAATGATTGATCACCATTGCTGTAGTTTTTTAATCGATGCTGAGTTTGCTACAGAACCTTCAGGCAGTTCCCGCATGGTCTGCGGAACTCGAATCAATGCTGCTCAGCTGTTGACCCCTTCCTGGCTCTATTGTGATATAGCTCTTTCTATATCGCCGGACTTTGTCGCGGAACGGAAGACGAGTAGAACTCAAGAACTTTCAGTCACTTTCGAAACGTCAGCCAACTATGAAAGGTTCATATGTTTTCAGCTTGATCATTCTTGGGATTGCTCTTTGTGGTACACCTGCGCGTGCCCTGAACTTCAAGATATCTCCGAAGGAAACTTTGTGTTTCCATGAAATCACCCATAAAGGTAAGGCAAAAAGACCCATGGCGAAGCGAAACAGTTGAGACGGAGGCGAAAGCACGCGTATTCAGAGGTTTGCAATATGCATTCCCTCTAAAAGACGAGGTGATGGCTTATCACAGTCTCTCGACTTTCAAAATTTTCAGCATCCTGAAGACCGAGGCTAACCAAATATGGTGGTATGAACTTATCAGGCAATAAGGTTCTTGCGTTTTTTGACGTTCTTTCATGGGGATATGGCGCTTATGTTTACTTGCACGTAAATGCTCCGAGTGGGCGTGAGATTCAGAAGTTTGAAGCTCAAAGCGAAGGACGCGTTGAGTTCGTTGCTTCTGAAGATGGTGAGCACAGTTTCTGTTTCAAGAATGCGTATACTGAGACAGAAGTATCATTTTGGGTGAACACCGAGACCGATTCTGCACTTTCCGATGTTGCCAGAGAAGGTAAGTGTATTTCGTTTCTTCGTATGCAACTTTCTATCAATGCGATCATACATTTTCGCAGAATGTCGTAGAGCGATTGAAGCTAACCGCCATTTCATCCTCTCTTAACATCACATCATGCCCGTAGAACACGTGAACGACATGGTGTACAGCGTTGAGAAGCTTAATTCTCTTGTTAGCGCTGCGAGAGTGGATCTCGAAGCCTTCAAGGCCAGAGAGCACCATCACCGAGAGAGTAAGTTCGCACATTGACCCACTACGCCATTGTCTTCTTTCATTATCTAGTAGAGAATGTACGCTAACAGTGATCCTTGATTGACTTCTCTGACAGCTGCGGATAAGAACAGAAGAAGAGTCACCTTCTGGGCGATCGTTGAATGCCTTCTCATACTCGCTGTGGCTGGCGTTCAAATCATGCGCATTCGCAACTTCTTTGAATACAAACGCATGGTTTAGGACCTATTCTGCGGTACAGGGCAAAGAAATTCGGTATCAAGGTTCGTGTGAAAACAATGACTGGCTTCAGAAAGAATTGCAGTGAGGAAGCGAACGCAATTATGCATTAACAACACGGGCGCTGCCCACGTGCAACTGAGTTTTGTCTTGTTTTGCTCAATGCTTCGTGGAAGTCAGAATAATACTAGTCTGAGGCACAACCTGAGGCATAACCGAGCGCGAGAATCCCTGAACTCGTTATGTTTCAAGATTTAGTGAGAGAATGCTTACACAATTAAACGACAGAAACTGTGTTAACTACAACTTCATCATTACAATCACAATTCTCAAGACTAGATCTTGCTGAAGTAGATCGAAGATAAGTCGGTCTTGGATTTCTTCTGGTCTCAACCGCGCTGATTTCTGTTTGGTGGGATGAAGCTGAACTTACGTAATGAAAGTGTTCTTTCCAGCTTTCCAATAGACCTTGAAGTTGCAGCTTCACAGCTATCATATTAGAACCCCTCCCTTGGGGCCTCATGTTCACAACAATCATAGTGGGCTCCTCCCATAAATAGGGTGTTAAAGTTCTCGGCATCTCTTTCAGACATTTTCGTCATCTTAGTCAGCTCGAAAGTTCTAACTTTGATTTCTTCTATCATTAGTACTTCGAAGCTCTTTATTTCTCGGCACGTTTGCAAAGATGCATCGCAAAGGGCAATGTGGCGCAGTAGACTTTCTTGACACCTGTTCCTCATTCGCAATTCAATTTCCTTTGCTCATACTTCTAGTGTTAGTTACAATGATTTCGAGCGGAACAGTTAGTTTAGAGATAACCTGATAAGCATGGAAGCCATCAGATGCTGTTCGGATAGACCAGACCTGAGACTGATATCGTGAAAGACTATCAATGTCAATGGATTTCCCTTATAATTCTAGTGAGACGTGTTCTCCACGTAGCCATCAAGAAGCGTGTTCAGTGCACTATCAGTTATCCCTCCATCCGTATCTTCTATCTCATTTGCTAGACGATACAGATCATCATCTTTGATTTCCTCAAAAACCCAGGTCGGTATTGACCAGCTTGGAGAACGAAACCCTCGACAATCGGGGTCAAAGCATTTTTGATACATGGTTTTTGCGTGTATATCAGCAACGAGTAAGACGTTGTTGGACTTGTGATGCCTTCCTATGTTTTCACAGTACTTATATCCGCCTTTGATTGCATAAAACAGCAGGTGTTCCCCCACAATTGTTATACCATATATCCCTCCGCCATGGGGTTCAATGATTGAAAAAATGTATTCATCCAGTCTAGGATGTGGAGAAGCACGATCTCGCTCAAATTTTCTTCCTTCTGGGGTCATTCGATCAAGTCTTACATTGCTGCCTGAACTCATATAGGATGGACTCGGTTTCCCGCGAATTGTAACTCCTTTCTTTACGCTGCACACCAGACTGCTCAAGAAGTCGTCTTTTGAGAGCGACAATCGATCACCTTCATGACCCAACGGAAGCAGACGAGCGGCCTTGCCAAACTTTGAGCTGCCAATGATTCGAAAGCATCTGTTCTTGGTATATACGCCAAGATCAACGAACGAAACTTTTACGCCATCGTTGTTCACCAATATTAGGTTTTCACCCTGTTCTCTTAAATCGTCAACAACTTTTTGCGCAAAGAGCCCAGCTTGTATGTTGTCATAGAACGCAATACTCTCAAACACGAGATGGCGAGAAAACTTCTTTTCAGTCGTGGAGTCAAGCTCAACAACATCTTCCGAGTGTCTTCTAAGATTCGTACCCGCCAGTTTGGACACTACTGCAACAAGACTTTCTATCATATTCTCGGCATCACATACATTTTCCGCGCGTTTGTACTCCAAATCGAAGTATAGTTTGCACGCGCGTCGATTTCGAATTACTTCATAGAAGTGAAGCTTGCTCGAACGGCGCATGCAGCGTGTGTAGAAGCGCCAAAAGGCGTCGTATGACCCTGTTGAGTATTGTCTCTTTCCGCTTGTGTCAATCTCGTTGGACCACACCTGAACGTTCAATGGACTCTTATCCGCTTGATCAAATGCTTGCTGTTGCGTAGGAAACGTATGAATTCGCACGGTGGCATCGGTGCGGACTGCTTGAAGCACATGCCTAACGGCTCTGTTCGATTTAAACTGGTAGCGAAAACGAGGTTTCTTGGTGTAAAACTTGTTCGTTGAGATCGAAGATGACATGCAGTTCTTCCGAACGGGCGGAGGTGTGCGTTGACACTTTGCGCTGAGGTGGGCGAGAAGCTCGTGGGCCGAGTACCATAATGTTGGATGATTAGCGTTCTCTGAGCCTGCACTAGCTTGTTCTCCGGCGCTGTGTACAAAGGTGCGTCGTACGAAGGGTATCTATCTTCACGGATGTTCATCTATTTTGGCGGGCGCATGCCATTCGCCTCTTTTCTGGGAAAAATATAAATTAGCAACGAAAACGTGCGGCCAGATTCAAAATTTTGAGAGTTTCAAATGATGGTTCGTTGATTGAGCAATGCAGGACGCGATCAAGCTGATCGTATCGCAAGATGCCACGATCGTGACGCAGATGATGCAAGATGCAAAGCTCATCTAGATATATCCGTCTACGTTTGACACACGAGATTGTCAAAGCTCCAGCATGGAGTTTCGAACATGACCAACCACAAAAAGAAAAGCGGCGGAGGAAAGGACCTGCGTTGGTTCGTCGTGTGGAATGCGAGGCCTGCTAACATAACTTGCTGCACACACGTCGCGCAACGACGGTTCGGAGAGCCACAATCATGGACGAATTGATTGCCATGATCGCAGAAACTTTCAATGTCAAACATGTCTTCACACTGAACGAGGTTGGAGTCGTGACCGAGTCTATTTCGGGAAGCCCTCAAGAAGCACCAGTATCCGCGTTCGTAGAAAGAGAAGGTTATGTTGGGATCAGCTCATGGATATTGCCAAGACTATACGCTTACTCTACAGAGAGACTGCTGAGGAATAAGAGGGACATAGATGCCTCCACGTCGTTGTTACTGTGCACTCCTGACAACCTGACAGCATGGAACGCGCGGAAAGCTTGCACAAAACCTGAGACTGTTCTTGCGGAACTCGAGTTCAACCGATTAATGATAACCAGGGGTCCGAAGAGCGCAGAGAGCTGGTCTCATCGCTCATGGCTCATCCGCACCTTCCTGTTCCCTCTGAAGCCGGAACAGGTGGTTACCGAGTTACAGTTAGCATGGTTTGCCTCCTCACGAAAGCCACACAACTACTACGCTGGAGTACATCGCTTACGCCTGCTCCAGTGGATGACCCCAGCTGTGAAACGCAATGAACAGGAGAAGAGCCGAAAATGGTTGAGAACACATGTGTCGGACTCGTCTGGTTGGTGGTATCACAGAACTTTGTTAACCACGTCCCCGAAGGATGAACGACAGAGAGAAGTGCTTGAAATAGAGTGGTTCCGTGATATGAACGAAAGGTATGGGAAGAATTGCCAAAGTATAGCGATACACAGGCGACTGTACGACAACCAAACCTGAGTTTAATGAAAAACATCGCCACGGAGCTTGCTAATCGTCGGCATCGACTTTGTACAAGGGCAGCACGGATGTAAGCAGTGTCATTCTTCCTTTGGTCATGGAATCCATCATCAGCGATAAGCGGACGCGATTTGATGTCCTGACAAACACCCCGAGGCCAAAAATGAGCCTTTCCAATGGTTTCATAAGCCTGAAAGACAAGAAGTCTGCCCATTGTTGGGTGGGCAGGTCGAAGAACGCGGTGAAGAAATCTCGAGTTTCATGCAGGTCTATATGCTGCAAATACTCGCCGCCAAAGTTGAAGAAATCGCGTTGGCGGTTTCGACCTTCGTTCCAAATGCTGTTCCAGATGCGACTTGAAACGTCATCTGGATCGCCCCCTCTCTCCAGCTCATCCACTATGATCTGTGCAGTTTGGTTGGCAAGTTTGAGCGCGCGCGCAATCATATAACCAGTAGCTGGATGGACAAACGCGGCAGCGCCGCCAAAGGCAATTACTCTTTGATCAAGGTCGGGCTTTTCGCCGCCCATAGGAATAAGACAGAACTCCTCGTCGAGAACTTGTTCTACTTGGACGCCGTAGTAGTTGAGTCGTTTGTACAAACGCTCCTTGAGAAGCTCGAAGGGCAGGGGTGGGGAGGCCACTAAAGACGTTTCCTCAAAGAACACATGGCGCCCTTTGCCGCTATCGAGGGGCATGACGTAGAGAAATGTGGGCTGCTCGAGACTGATGCGCTTGTCCTCGGGGGTTAGCATGTGATCATCGCGATAGTCCATGAGCAGCATTTCGTCGCTGTCATACGGATAGCCTTTTTCGCTTACAATGCATTCAATGCCGTACGCTGCCTGGACGCCGGGTACTTTACCAGGCTTGACGTTGACAAACTTGAGGGCATGTCCCGTGGCGTCGATCACGAGACGTGCGGAGACTTGGTGTACCGGCTGCTGTGGGTCGTTGCTAAGCTGGACATAGCTGAGACCTTGCTTCTCATGACGCACAGACGAAACGGCATCGGCAGCCAATGTGACGCTTGAGGATTTGGCGCAGCGTTCAAGCAGACGCGCCTTGAGCTTCTTCCGGTCGACGCGGCTGTACTCACGGGGTAGCACGCGCTTTTGCCCATCGCGACGCACGTGCACAGACGTCCGAGGCCACACGTGAGACACGCAGTCCTGCAAGCCAAGCGGCTCAAGGTCATCAAGCCAGGTGCCGTAGTTATTCGGCCATGGTGTGTGCAGATTGGCATCGGCGCAAAAGACGCGCAGCGCGCGCTCGCCAAGCGCGGCCGCCAGCGAAAGCCCGGCCGGACCGGCGCCTATGACGACCACGTCGTACAGGGGAGTGGACGGCGGCGCGGGCGACGCGGACGGCGCGGACACGGGCGCCGACTGTGAGGACGCTGTCAGCAGCGGCCCGCGCACGCGCCGGCGCGGCGGCGCCGTCAGCAGCGGGCGCGCGCGGGGCGCGTCTGCGCGACGGCGGAGCGCGCCGCGGGCGCGAGGGAGCGCGACGGCCGTGAGAAAGGCCGGCGAGGGCGGCGGCGAGGGCGGCGCCATCGAGGCGGGGGTGTGGGAGGGGGAGGGGGGGGGGGGGGGAGGGGGATGGGAACGGGCTGCCGCGGCGCTGTCGGGCGCGCGACGGGGGTGGCGTGTTGGGCGACCCCAATTGGGGAGAGCGCGCGCGGTGTTGGCGGCGCGCACGCGTGTGGCTGGCGCGCCGAGATCTGGCGCGCTGCGCGCGCGCCAGCGCGCTGCCGCGCTGGAGCGTAAGCGCGTGCCACGTCCGTTGCGACGCGTCGGCGACGTGTGTCGCGTGCCGCGCAGGCGTGCTCGTCGCCCCGCGCTTTCGAATCGAAACCCATTGCGCGCGTCCGCCTCCGCGACTCGCCTGCCGCCCCCCCCCCCCCGCCCCCCTGCCGCCCTCGCCGCGCCGCCCACCCCCCCCCCCCACAACGGTCGCCAAGCCGCGCCGCACCGCGTGGGCCTCCCCCGTCAGCCGCGCCCCCGTCCCAACCATCCTCCCTCCGGCCCCCGCCTCCCCCCCCCCAATGTACACTTCCGCCGATGCCCGCGCGTCCGACGCGCACCGCCACTCCGTCGCCGCTCGTCTGCGTCGCTCCGCCGCGCTCCTCTCGCCCGTCGAGCTGCGCCACCCCGCCCTCGCCATGGAAGATCCTCTGCGAGCCCTGCGCGCCTCCCTCCCCCCGTCCTCTCACCTGCCGCGCGTCTCCTACTGCGTCGTCGTCGCCACCGCCGCGTCCAAATTCGCCGGCACCGACCGCCATGTGTACGTGCAGCTCCTTGGCGACCTCGCGCAGACCGACTACGTACTGCTTCGGTCTGAACCCTCGCCCGACGAGCCCGAGTCCCACACCTTCCCCGCCGGTTCCATCCGCCGCTTTTCGTTCGAGGACACCTTTGTCGGCAATCTCACCAAGATTTCCATCCGCCATGACCCGCACGAGGAGTCCACCGCCGCCTGGAAGCCTGACCGCGTCCTTGTCACTGACCTCTCGCTGCATCGCACGTGGACTTTCCTTTGTCCTACCTGGCTTAGGCGTGACATTGGCAACCACATTGAACTCAAACCGCAACCCGAAGTGCACGCTGGCCTGCGCGCGTCGCACCGTGCAGCCCGACGTCTGTCCTTCTCGCGCCCTCGTCCGCCGTCGCCTCTCAGTCCAGTTTTTCTGCCGCCCGACACCGACCGCGACCGCGACGAATCGGGAACTCGTCGCGTTTGCTTTCAGTTGCACAAGTTCACGCAGACCTTTTCGCATGTCTATCTTCTTGGCGACGCGCCTGCCCTCGGCGAGTGGGATCCAAACAGAGCGTTGCGCATGACCATGCATACTGCTGCTGATGGTACTTGGCGTGGCGAATGGCGTCTTGAACTGCAAATTGATGACGATTACAACCCAATTCGCTACACCTACATGATCGTCAATTCCACCGCATCGCACGAACAGCGCCAGGTATTTGCTCCAGACCATGTACGAACCTTGGACTTTACCTCACCTGATCTTGTGTCTCGTGCTGCCGAGGGCGCTCGTATGTACGTCAAAGACCTCTTCGGGAACAACAATTTTGGTTTACCCTCAACCTCCTCCACAGGTTCTAAGAGTTCTAGTTCTCGAAGAACTCTGTCGCGGCTTTCGCTAAGATCGTCCATACCGGAGCCCACACTTGTGTCGCAAGGTCCTTTTCGCAGCTCTGCTCCCTTCCGCGCGCGCCCGCTCTCGGCTCCTGTTGACAAGGTTCATCGCAACCTCAGCAGTACTCTTGAGGCCTCCACGCAGGATCACTTGTATGATTCAGTTCGACGGTCTCGTATGTCAGAGGACTATGCTATGCCATCGTCTCCCCAACGGAAAGGTTTCACACCGCGAGTGAGCCTCGATGAACGCGTTCCATATACGGCCTCCAGCCGTCGAAAGACTGAGCATCAAGAGCATGCGTCACGATTGGACTGGAAACAGCAACTTGATGCTTCAGATACCCATCTCATCAGGAGTACAGCAGATCTGCGCCGGCGACAATCAGAGGTAATGTATCTAAAGAAGCGAAACAATAGTGACCTGACAAATGGCACTCTTCCGTCGCCTATCTCGTCGTCAAAGAGTCACGAGGATACGAGCCCGGTTTCTTCTGACAGTCTTTCGGAAAGCGAACATACCAGTGCCGAACCCACTGTTGAACCCGCCAAACCGAAATCAACGCGAGTTTCGAGCGTGAGAGAATCAACCAAGGAGCGGGAGAAGCTCTTGGATACAATTCAATCCTTGCGGAAACAGAATGATTCTGAGAGACAAGCGCGTCAAACTCTGCGCAAGCAGAGCGAAGAAGTCAAGCAGTCTCACCACAAAATCACGATTCTTGTGAATACTCTGCGGGAACAGCTCAAACAGGTTCGGAATACAATGAACGACAGAGCTGAAGAATTTGCGACACAGCAAGCAGAGGTTGTGCGATTGCTCATGGATAGCAAAGAGGCCCACGCGGCTGCACAAGAAAAGCTAATTGCGGATCGCATCCATATAATGGAAAGGTGGGAACGCGAATTCAAGCTGAGGCGAAAGCTTTTCAATCAGGTACAGGAACTGCGCGGTAATATTCGCGTATTTTGTCGCGTGCGACCACTGAAGCAACCAAAGCTAGACAACGGTGGAGCAGCTTCGTTAGCGGCTGATTTCCCTGATGCGGATTTAGGAGACAACGGTTCGATAAGGCTTGGGGGGAAAACATTTGATTTCGACTATGTCTTTCAACCACAGGTTTCACAGAGCCAGGTATACGAAGAGACATCTGGAGTTGTGGCGAGTGTCATGGACGGGTATAATGTTTGCGTCTTTGCGTATGGTCAGACAGGGTCCGGCAAAACTCATACGATGAACGGCCCTACGGAAGACAGAGGCGTCAATTTCCGAGCATTGATGGAGTTGTTTCAAATTGCGAACGAACGTTCGGAGCATTCCGACATACGGATATCTGTGTCTATGTTGGAGATTTACAACGAGACCCTCCGCGATTTGATTCTGCCTGATTCAGCGACTAATCCTCCGAAACTTGACATTCGTCGCAACATGAACGCCAGTTCCTCCAATGCGGTGCACATTCCAAATCTGACGGAGGTTAACGTCGACACCGTCGAAGATGTCTGGGAAGTGATGCACTATGGTGCCGCTAATCGAAGCAAAGGTCGCACTAATATGAATGAGCATAGCTCTCGTTCACATTTGGTCCTCAAGGTAACAGTCGTTTGCGAGAAGTATTCTGATGGATTCAAATCCTCCGGCGTGCTACACCTCGTCGACCTCGCAGGCTCTGAACGGGTAGCTCGTTCCCAAGCGACTGGAGATCGGTTGAGAGAAGCACAACATATTAACAAGTCTCTCGCGACTCTCGGAGACGTCTTCACGGCCTTGAACAATCACTCAAGTCATGTACCCTACAGAAATTCGAAGCTGACATACCTGCTACAGGATTGTCTCGGAGGAGATTCAAAGACGTTGATGTTCGTGAATATTTCCGCTGACGAGCTCGACGCGAACGAATCCCTTTCTAGTCTGCAGTTTGCCCAGCGAGTGGCACGTGTGGAGTTGAAAGGAGCGCATAGACATACGGAAAGAACTGGAGAGGCCAGGGCCCTGGCTGCTCTTCAAGCGAAGGAAAATGAGACGAAGTCATTGCAGACAAAGATCTCCAGTCTTGAGAGAGAGTTGAAAAGAAAGGGCGACAGCGCGTCAGAGCTTGAAAGAAAGGTGAAGAGTTTAGAATCTCAGCTACGCACAACCAAGAGGACTTTGAATGATCGCATGCTGAGCGACATGGAAGGACGCGCTGAGTCTGAGCGAGATATTCAAAACATGAAAGCTCTCCAGGAGAAGGCAGAATCTGATGCCAGAAGTGCAATCGAAAGAGCCAGAGCGGCAGCGGATTTGGTACAATCGAAAGATGAGGAAATCAAGCGCTTGAAGGCACTTCTCGAAGCCAGAGGTCATTATCTACCCACAGAAGACGGTATTGTTAAGGAATTGCCCAAATCTTTGGAAGATGTATCTGAAGAAGTTGAAGAGGTCGAACCAGTCAGGAAGGTTGCGCGGCCTATCAGCGCACCTGCCGGAAGTTTGACGAGTCTCAAGACGCCTTTGTCGCGATTATCTCGAAACGCCTCAACATTTACAGCGCGCACCAGACAAGTGCGTTTTGACGAGAAGGCAACACTTTCGGGACCCTCACGCACCGATGAGTCTTCCACAACAACTCAAAGGAAAGCTTCGGCAACTCCCATGCCGGAGCCGCGCCGAGCAAGCAGTTCTTCGCTGCCAAGGGGGCAGACAATGCACAACTCAAGATTCCAACGACAGTCTCTCGCACGAGTACCGCCGAGTTCGAGTACGGCGAAGCGAATGTCATATGGGTACGGGACACGAACAGATGCTTCCTTTAGCAAGCCAGAATCTAGCTCGAGTAACAAGCCGGTGAGAAACGCTCGTCTTCCACGGGCACGGACCATAACATCCCGTCCCCCTCAACGAGTCGTGCAGCCTGGTACTCGTCAGCCACCAACCAGTACTAACTCAGGTGCACGACCTCCAAGCGCTCCTCCAAGACGTATGGGAACGATAGCTTCAGGTATTGATAGAGTTGTGAGCGGGAAGCTTCCCCCAAAATCGCAGAATCCCTAAGTATACGGAGGAGGTTATTGAAGGGTTATTATCGCAGTCCATGCTAGAAGGAAGTAATGCTACTATCTATATGTATATTTTTGTTGTATCCCTACCAGAATCTTACTCAAAGAACGTCAACCCCTAAAGAATCGCAACATACAAGTTCTAATCTTTGATAGCGGCACCGTTGCCTTCGAGTTTCTCTAGTCGTCGTTCCTCTCGGATTCTGGCTTCTTCCTCAGCTTCGCGGGCCGCTTCTTCGACTCGTTTCTTTTCTGCCTCTGCCTCTCGCTCCTTCCTCCCTCCAGGGCCATTCCAATACCGATGGATCCCAATGCCACCACCTACGACAAACGCTACGGTATACGCAACCCAGCCGTAAATAACTGACGACTTCGTGTTCATTGAGATCTTAGTTGTAGAAGAATAAACCACAGATACTTCCTTCTCCTCTTCTCAAGCGTCGATCCTTTTGGAAACCGATCAGGACCTTTGCGCTCACGTCCAAAAGCAATACAATAGGGAGTGACGAGAAAGAAGATTGCTGCAAAGACCACCACAGCTATTTTCGGCAAAGATTCTGCGATTAAATTTCTTCGCAGATGATCGCTTTCGATGACCACTACGAACTGTTACCGACACATCGTAAGTGTGGCGTTCAAGCCTTAAGAATACGATGGCAACTCAAACTCTTTGGCTTGGTTGGTCTGAACGGCAATGCACAACACTTACTGCCTTTGAACGCTCTGAAGTTGTGTTCAAAAACTATGCAAACCTGTTTAGCCACACAATCTCAGCCCACTGTGTGACGATGGCACTATGCTGCCAGGATCAAACCAGATTCTTTGGCGCAAGGGGTTAGTGGGCTCGGTTGGATCAAAGTTGTAACTTCTATGCGCATCCATATTCATTCGCAAGAGCGGAATATGCCGTCAGTAGTGGCACTCGTGAAGCGTTAGCGTGATGGATTTGCTTGAACCTGCATTATCGGCACGTACATTGCAGTTACAGTGGGGTCTACTATATAGTGCCACCCCTTGCCATGGGAAAGGGGGGTGGCACTATTTAGGATCGGGCAATACTGTATAGGATGTCAGCCCAGGTTAGGCTTCGCCCTGATTGGCGGGAGAAGTCGTGCCATGGCGATTGGGGTAGCACTATATTGGAGCCGGCACTATTAAACTCGGCACTATATCGTGACCCTCCCCTGTACTGCATTTCAATTTTCAGTTTTTTCACCCTGGGCAGCAGCGCTTTTCAGGGCAACACGTGCGGAACACGCCTGGCACATGTTGCGCGAGACAAAGCCAGATTTCTGCATCCGCCTATCATCTACCCTCTAAATTGTGAAGATCCCGTTGTCTTTGCGTTGAGATAGCGAGA
Organism: Gracilaria domingensis; assembly: GCA_022539475.1. Lineage (NCBI taxonomy): Eukaryota > Rhodophyta > Florideophyceae > Gracilariales > Gracilariaceae > Gracilaria > Gracilaria domingensis. Next base: position 51,225 of record VCMS01000055.1, read on the forward strand.
AAATACTCCAATTGGTGCAAAGAGATAATATGTCTCATGTCTCTTTACGATGCAAAGTTTGCTACATATCCGATGTAGATGTGATGGCAGTAGCCGCTGGCAGGCGTATATGACAACCAATTAACAGAACATGTCTCCTTGCACAAATTGGAGTATAATACTTCCTCGCCATCTCAAAATTATCATCTTCGAGTAATCATCTCTCTTTTCGATTGTACAAAAGCCTCCCTATCCAGAGCTCGCATGTACAAGACATTTTGTCCCTATTCTAACAGTTCTTACGCTCCTGCTATATGTATAGGTTCAAGCTTAAAACAGAAAAGTCTAAACCGTTACACGCAACTGAGCAGACACATCATTTAGCTCGTTTGAAGTTTTACGTGTCTCTTGTTGTTGGTCAACGCCGGTATCCTTAAGATAACTACATGTGGGGTACATGTTGTCTTGTGGAAAGTCTCTGGACGGAAATTAGCAATGTAGTGATAGAGATATTGTTTATCTCACGCAATATCAACAATACCCTTCTGTGAGATGCATGTTTGAATCTATGGAATTCATGCACTTCTTATGACCCCGAGCCCACAAGGTCAATGTTCCGCATTGTTTGAGTGTTTTTGACAAGGGACTAGCTAATCGTTCTTTCTTAAACGTTTAGTTCTGGGGGGCTCCTTGTGTGCCTCAGCGTGTCGGGTCTGGTCGTAGATACTTGTTTCGAATACTCGTTCTCTTCTCAAATAACATTCTAAACGAGCTTCCTTATCTGTCGTCCTTGTGAAATGTCTGCAAAGGAAGGTTCGAGTTCTAAATCGAAAGCTTTGCACCGTTGTAAGGAGCCAAACTGCAAAATGTGAGAAGTTCTTTTCGTTTTCTCAAGATGATTTACTCTCTTTTCTGATAACTAACATATTCATTTTACTCTAGGTCCTTTTCCAGTGCTGGTGAGTAAACGTTCTTTGTGCAAAATTGATAAGAGTCATCAAGCTAACCATAACACCGAATTTTCGTGAAGCCTCTTTGAGTCATCACCGAAACCGACGCCATCGAGGTGGCGGCCCCGGAAACCAAGGAGGCGTGAGATGTGATAAATGTCCATTTACGTTTACAAGTAAGAAAGGTCTTAGGAGTCATTGCAAGACTATGCATGTAAGTTGAAGAAATCATGCTACCCCTGTATATCACGGAACATAATTCTTGGGCTGACGTATGTTTTCGCGAACGTCACTAGAACGAAAAACCACACAAATGTACCTCTTGCACGATGTCGTTTGATACGAGAGATGAATTGAAAGACCACGAGAAAGAAAAACATAAGATGAGCATTAATCAGCTACTGAATTAAGCTAGAGCTACGCACAGCGCGGTTGTTTGCTTGGTTAACAAACCCAGAGCCGTATAAAGAAGCTGAAAGTGATCATCTTAGCAGCTCTTGCCGCTTCCCATTCCGGACCTTTCTTGATTTCTGTACAACATGGAACGCCGTCGAGATCTTCTCAAAATTGAACAGACTATGCCACAGCCCATTTCAATCAAGGCATTCACTGATATAAGGACCAACTGCGCATGAAGCAGAACGATGCACCAAACCGTCTATCTGCCCACACCAAAAAAGTGACCATGAACCCGGGCGCAAAGCTCCACAGAGATATTACCGAAAAGATTGGAAGCATTGAGGTAGTATAATACGGTGGGACAATAATTTTGTGAGCGGACATAGCATGTCATTGTCATTCTCTTGCTCGGCAAAAAGCATACTCTTGTCAGTGATGACTTCGAATGATTTTACTCCATAATTGATACGGGATAGTATAGTAATAAGTTTGCACATTTGGCAAGTCTAAGATAAACCATCAGTTCACTTCGGCAAATACGAAGAAGTAGACCACAATCCATTTTTGCCCAGGCGAGCAACGGTTTAGTCGCATAGTCACGCTGAAATCCAAGTTCTTGTGGATACCAGAGCCAAGCTGAATGCTTCTACAGTCAATTCGACAATCAAATGCTACGTACATTTTGTTAGCATGACCGCAACAGCTTTCAGGGATCCGGAACAGAAGCTCAAAATGCTTGCTGATAATGAGAATTCTTCAGTTGCGGAGATTGTGGAAGAATAACAGGAGTAGGATTTATCTCATTGTGCTCGTCTGCATTTCTTCTTTCACGAGAAAGATAATAGTATTTCTTCTAGCTCGGTTATGTCGTCCGCGTCTAAACGTGGTATCATCGCGCACTTTGTGGCATACTCGAACTTATCTATCACAACCTCAAGTGCATGCTTTTTCACGGCCGTTGAACAAAACTTTTCCATATTCTGCGGCATCCCATAATCCCTCCATACTTGCATGTAATTCTTCATATCAGCTTTGTCGTGATCTGCATCTAGGGCAAGATGTGTTGGCAAAACAATAATATCACCAACCGGAAAGTCGATGCGTGCTTCTCCCCAATCTATCAAAACGTAAGCCTTATCCGCATCTTTCTCTTTCGTTCTGATGATATTACCACCATGTATGTCTCCATGCAATAAAGACAAGGGATAACGTCCTTCCTCATGTATTTCTGTCATCCAATGAAACAGAGATTGTACTTGTCTGTCAAGCTTACCCTCCCCTCTCGTCTTCGGCGAAAACTCTCCAAGCCCCAACAAACTTTGTCGCACATTGGCATCGTCAAACATGGCTTTCGCCCGTAACAGAAGCGATTCCACTGGCTCATAAGCTACGCCAGCTTCTTTCAGGCCTTCAATATGCCGAATAGACTCAACTTGTACTCTTGCCAGCAAGCTTGAAACATTATTGTGGTCTTCTAGCGTCATTTTGTCTTCTAATGACTGTCCATGGTCTTCAATCAACATCCATCCTAAAGCTTCGCACACATATATGGGCTTTCGGGCGATATACGGAGCTATGCTCGCAATCTTGGTCATTATCTTTCCCTCTCGACTGTGGCTTGCCTTCAAGAACACTCCTCCCTTGTTTGTCTCCACTCGGAGCAGGATGGAGTTTGAAGAACAACGATACTGTCGAAATTCATCTTTTAATACATAACCATTTCGTTGCAGTACAATGTTGGCTCCTTCAATATTGTATTCGTGCCAGCCCGGTATTTCCCATGGACGAGCCTTTCTAGCTTCTTCTCGCCAAAGTGTCACTATGGCGGAATTTACGCAGGGTTGACCAGCCCAAGAAGAGTTGTCTTCTGTTATTAGCGTTCTCACTTTATCAACATCCATCCATTCGTATTGTTCGGATTTTGGGGGTGCTGGAGTATGAGGGTTCTTCTTTGTAGGAGCAAGAGGAGAGGTGCAATGGAATAGAGCGTTAAATGGGGTGGGATAGGTATCACGATACACTTCGTTAATTGTGGAGTACAAGAACAGCAACTCGTAGGATGTGCCACACATCTCTGCAAGGCTCTTACCAAAACATTCGCTCATATCCTGTGCATAGTGTGGTACCGCCGGGCAGTCTATCATTGGGAACCTTATTGAGCTTCCTTGGCGACGCACAAGGACCCTAGAATAATACCCATCAACAAAAAGTGCCAAGTAGCTGATAGGTGTTTCGTCGGATGGACACACTTGAGCTGCATTCATTGCCTAGATATGCGTTTTTCCCAAATATGGGTGAGCTGAACCATGAACAATTCTTGGCGAAGCGAAGACAAGGTGTAGGACTTGACGTGAAGCGTGCAAAGGCGGAAGGTTAACCTTCGGTCGAAACCTCAAGGGCCGAAACGGTAACACATCAGGGCAGTCAGGTAATCGCACCATTAGAATAATCAAGCTGTCCTCCGGCAGGTTCTTCCAGCTGGTAGAGGGTATCCTTATATCCTCATACCTTTGGTGCTGTGTTACCGTTGATGGTATACGATTGCATAGTGCACATAAGAGTTACGGATTGGCGCCGCCAATTTGGCTCTTGTCTGCGCGAGTGGCTAATACGTGTCCGCCTTATGCAGCAATCGCTGTGCATGGCGTGGTCAGAACAGCGAACTGAGAACGCCCCCTTGCAACTATCCGTGATCATCATTGCACTTTAAAGGAATTCGTACTCGCCATCAATGATTCGCTTGGGAATTCAGTAACGTATTGCTGAAGCAGGCAGCCCTTCATCAATCCAAAAAGATAAAATCACTGCTCACATAGGTGATACATGTAAACGTCTTTGTAGAACTAACCTATGCAAGAATCCTAATAGTTTGTGAATCTGGAAGGGCAGAAAGCATCGCAAGTAGTTCTTCTCGCAACTAAATGGAAGGAAGTGTTGTCAAAACTTCATTGTCCGTACCAGGTCAGTACATGTCGGGAGAGAGAGAAAAGGCTTCATGACGATAAGTACACGGTATGTCGTTACGGTGATTTCTGCAAATTCCTCGGTCTTTCGAGTCTCTTTTCAAGTTGCACTCTGAATCGGGGTCTAGGAAGGACCACCTTTTGACTTCTCTCATTGCCGAATGTACGCTCTATTGTATGTTTTAACGGCTACTCTTGCAGTCTTGACTATCTTTCTCTCACTCTCTCTTTGTTTGTCAGTGCACATAATTTATTCCAACGAAGAGTGGAGCATTTGCCCTGAAAGGAGAGTTCTCTCGTGAGGAAGGCCAGCACCTGAGCAGTCAGCTATCCTCAATTGTGAAAAACTGCGCCTCTTTTGGCTAGTGAAGTGTGTTGCGTTCAATACTTTTTCACAGAATATTCCTTTGGTCGGCTTCGTATCCTTATGATAGAAACTAAGTTTTCGATCTCTAAACTGAAGCAATGTTTTAGAGAAAGCTTCGAAGCAGTGGTCGTTTGTCGTTATCAATCCTCATCGGCAATATGATCCCGTTTTTCACCCAGATTGCAAGATATTGGATTGTGCTACATTTTAGGGCCATGAACGCTCGTCTAGAAGGATGCTCTCATGTAAAAGATATTTCACAGGACCGGAAGCACTCCGTTGCGATCGCAACATCCAGGTAAACGGTTAGTCCTGTCGACAAAACTATTTATTGCGTTTGGCTACGGACCACCTCTATGAGAGCACAACGAATACTACGCTAGACGCGGAGGAGCAGTAGAGGATCGAAAGCAGTACTTGATTACCAGTCTATCACGCGGATACTGGTGTGTGAGGTAGATGCGACATCAATAGCAACGATGGAGGCTCCTGCATCTGTGCTAGTGTCGTGGCATTTATTAGGGAGCCATAGCGCTTCGAGCATTCGCATAAACCAGTCTGCTGCACAGAGTGCAAATGCCAGGAACGGATTAAAGTCAAGTCGCGGGTTCAAAAGCAAATAACTGCAGCTTGATTGATATCTTTAGTCTACACTTCACAGCCATCTCTTTGCTCAGGTTTGTCTTCTAGAGCGCAGCAGCTGTAGCGCACAGACGTGGTCTGTGTGGCCAACGGCTGTGTGGTTGTATGGAAAGCAAGCCTCCAGGTGGCGTACTACTTTACTTGCTATCAAAGTGACCCTTGGCTAAACTGTGGAGATAAGAATACGGCAAGGGCGTATGAAAAGCATACTCTAAGAGAAGCGCCCCTCATGTTCAGGATGATTCCCATTGCATATGTTCCCTTCGAAAGCTCTCTAAGAGGCCTTCAAAGCGATGGAGACATTACATGCACGAAGATCTTGCGCTCATTCGTCGCGCAGCGCTTTGATTTGAGCCTGTGGACCGTTTGCACTTCAGGCTTTTTTGAACGCGAATGCGTTCCACGAGGCCTCAAATTGCACGTTCCCTATTTCTTCCCAGCGCTCTTTTCGCCACCCCGACTCCGTTGCTCGCAACCGGGCCAAACGTCTGCGCCGCTCGCAGCAGTTGGGGCAATCGCCCGCGTCGTCATCTCCGTCCACCGTTTTTCCGTTCTTCTGCGGCGGCCATTGCGCTTGAGCGCTTCGAAGAAATGTCTTCGCGCTATGTCTCGCGTGCTGCACAGGACGCTGAGCACGCGCTCAGAGACGTGCAGGGGAGGCTTGAGGGAAACCAATACTGCGCCGATTGTGGTGTGCCCAACCCTGATTTCATCAATCTAACCATAGGCACCTTCATTTGTGATGTGTGTGCTGATTTCCATCGGACTTCTTCCAACAGGAAGGTGAAAGATATATTTGGCGGCGACCTCACCCTCGAGGATATACGTCGCATGGACTCCGTCGGCAATGACACGGCCAACAGAAAGTTCCTGGCAGTATGGGACTCTCGTGAGTTCCCAGAGCCGGACAGAAGAGACCGAGACGCTCTACGGGAGTTTCTCTGGCTCAAGTACGAGGGTATATTTAAGAAGACTCAACCTGCCAATCCTCCCCCACCACCTCCTGAACCATCGCGCTCCTACTACGACAACAAAAGCTACGACGCGCCGCTTGAACGTTCCAGAAGAGAACGTCCAATGCGCCGAGAGCACGAACTTTTCCGCGACGGTCCAGCGCCTCCAGGTCGAGCAAAAGGATACTGGTCTGCAAGGTTTGGCGATCCGAGACCTCCGCAACCACCACCCCAGCACATGGCGATGCCACCCTCAGAGCAAATGCGGAGACCAAGAGAGGACTACTACGGAAGACCAATGAGCGCTGCTCCGTACCCGGATCGATATCGCACAAATGCACCGCAAGATCGTTTTCAACCGCCTCAACCAACCCCTGTCGTCCCGTATGGCTTTCCACGAAGTTCCCGCTCGAGATATCGTGAGGAAGCATACGAAGATTATGCTAGTAATGCAAGTAGTCGCGATCGCGAGCGCCGCCACTCGGAGAGGAGCTCAACAAAGCCAAGCAGCCCGGACTCTTACAGTGACTTAGAAGAGGAGCGTACAAGCAAAAAGAAGAAGTCTTCAAAGAATCGTTCCAAAGGAAGGAGAAAGAAGAGCGATTTAGTGGACAGCGATGAGCAGGAAAATGAAGAGTACGATGACGACGAACAGGATGAAAGGTATAGAAAGAAAGCATCACGAAAATCAAAGAAGAAGTCTTCAAAGGACGGAAAAAGTAAGCGAAAGGATGAAGAGTACGAAGAGAATGGTGTGTACGATGATGAAGAGTATTCTTCTTCAGAGGAGGAAGCGAGCCCTAAGTCCAAGAAAAAGACGTCAAAACGCGAAACGGATCCAGGTAAAGGTGGCAAAGGAGGACCTGCTGAAGCTTCTGAGTTTGACCTTATGTCAGAATGGATGGGAGACGGTAAGAAAGAAGAAACCCCGCGACCAGCGAATCCTGCCGCTATCGGAGGAAACCCGGGTCAGGGCATTCCACAGGCAATGCAACAAGCGTATCAAACAGCTCAAATACCGATGATGCCGCCCATGTCTATGTATGGTAGTGTTATGCCAATGCCAGGAGGTGGATTCATGCCCATGATGCCTCCGCCCGGCATGATGCCGCCACACATGGGAATGCCGGGTATGCCACCAATGCCTCCGATGCCTCCCGGAATGATGGGAGGCATGCCTCCAATGCGAAACGCACCGGGAATGCCGCAAGGTGGCGGTGTATCAGGTGTCCCTGGTCTAATTAATGGAATGCACAACTTGAACATGACTTCAAGACCACAGCCTGTCGGACCGTCGCCAGTTCAGCCTCCGCCTCCCCCGCCTCCTATGGGCATGCCGGCGGGCCCACCACCTGGTCCTCCTCCAGATCCTCCAAGAAAGTCTTAGTTTTCTTTACGTACCAATGTATTATGGTACTCACAAGAGGTTAGGCAGAATAGGATATACCGCAGAGCACTGTTTTGTCGGGGACGACGGGTTTTCTTTGATGTTTCTTTAGGCAGGATAAATGAGTAGGTCAACGAATGTTTGCCTTGTAGGACACTCCCACTTCACTATCTACTTCCTTCCGTAGGAATCTCAGTTCCATATGTGCTCCATTTTGTCAAGTGTAAGTCAGGAAACCTTTTATCACAAACATGTGCCGAAGAAGACACAGTCGTTTAAGATGAACATTTGTTCTTTCGTATTCAACCAAGTACCCAGGAAGTCCTGTACTTGATACTGAATTTGCGTTGCTTAAACGTTGTCCTAATATCAAAACATACTTCAGCCTCGCCCCTAGTACGCATTCTGGTTTCCTCCAAGATTCATCCCCGCAAAAGGTGTCATCAAATCGGGTTGCGCAGCTCCACCATTCATGGGCATCTGCGCGCCCATGGCACCCTGCATTCCCATAGCACTTGGCATCCCCATTCCACCCCCCATTGCCATATTTGGTTGCATGCCACCCATGGCTCCAGGGCCTCCCATCATGTTTCCACCCCCCATGCCGACTGGACCAGCCATATTCGGGACCCCCATGGGCGCTTGCATCCCCATACCCATTCCCATCCCGCCATTCATTTGATTCATTCCCGGCATTCCTGGAGCGCCCATTCCCATTTGCGGCATGACACCCGGGTTTGCCATCATACCAGGACCATAAGGTGTGGTAACAGCAGATCCTAGCTGGGGAAAACGGCCTGCTAAGGACAATGTTTGCACCTGAGTTTCAGGTACTTCACCTGGAAGGTTCGCAAAATCCGCTGCGGTTGGTTCCTTCATAAATTCTTGTGCGTTTGCTAGGTCGGCGCCACCCATCAAGTCAGGGAATGTGTTAGGATCTGTGCCAAAAGCCGCCGCACCTAAATTGCCAGGGTTCACCGGAACAATCGCTTTAGTAATATCGGTAGTTTCATCGGCGCTCTCATCCTCGCTTTCAGATGAGCTGGATTCTTCGGAATCATCGCTCTTCCTCTTCTTCTTCTTCTTCTTCTTAATACTCTTCTTTGAACTCTTCTTCTTCTTATCCGACTTTGATGATTTCTTGGACTTGGACTTTCTCTTTGAAGATTTCTTCCTTCTGCGATCTTCCTCTTCACTGTCTTCGTCGGAATCGCTCTCTTCCTCAGATGAATCTTCTGCGGAATCTTCAACTTCCGACTCAGTGTCAGACTCCTCTTCCTCTTCCTCTGATTCATCACTTGTATGCGCCTTCTTGTTCTTACTCTTTCGAGAGGACTTCTTCTTGGACGCCTTCTTTCTCCTCGATTTCCTGGTGTGCTCTTCCTCTTCGGAGCTCTCTTCACTCTCGCTCCCATAGTCATCTCGCCTATTTGTCCGGCTTCGTTCTCGCTCCCTCGGCGGCGCAGACGCGCCCGCATACTTCTCAAGCTTCCGCATGTACTCTTTCGACGGATTTGCTGGCGGGCGATAGGTTTCATATGCGCTATAGTCGTTATCTTTCGCCACCGGCATATCACGACCTCCCGGCCTGTAGGTATCGTACGCACTTCCTTGAGGCGCTCTGTCCGACGGCCTGTAGGTATCGTATGCACTCCCTTGAGGCGCTCTGTCCGACGGCCTGTAGGTGTCATACGCAGAAGAAGACGAACTGGGGCGAGCACCTGGTCGATATGTGTCATACGCGCTCGCTGCAGAACGCGGCGGAGGTCTACTCGGCCTGCTAGGTCGATAAGTGTCGTAAGCAGAAGAAGAAGAAGAAGCAGACGCAGAGGCCGCCGGCGGGCGGTAGGTATCATACGCAGAGGCTGAAGAAGCTGAAGAAGCGCCCGGACGATAGGTGTCATAAGCAGAACGAGACGATCTGCCTTGCAGAGCTGGCGGGCGATATGTATCATAAGCAGCAGAGGCTGGAATGGTGGGGATTGGAGCGCGCGACGAATAATCGTCACGAGGCGCTCGGTCGCGCTCGCGACTGCGGTCACGACGTTCCCGACTGCGTTCTCGGTCGCGACTTTGGTCGGCGTCGTACGCGGCGCCGTAACCGCCGGAACGGCGCGGCGCGCGCGAGTCGTAGTCGTTGTGGCGCGACATTGCGCTGCGGGCAGACGTGCGCGCAGACGCAGGGGTGGAGAGGGCGCGAGGGCAGCAGGTGCGGAGCGGGCGGAGCGGGCGGAGCGGGCGGAGGTTGTGGGGGGCGAACGGTACCGTCGGTACTGCGGCTGCGGGCGATGGTGGATAAGGGGCGGAGAAATGGGCGCGGCTGGAGACTCTCCAGTGGAGATGACGTCTGCGCGCGATGTCATGACACCATTCGCTTTTCGGTTGGAAGGGCCGCCGGTCGCGCGGCGCGGCCGCCAAGTGTCCGCCGCGCGCTGGTTGTTTATTTCGGCAGTGGGCGCCGAGGAGGATCAATGCAAATGGCGCCGCCTCACCCGCGCGCTCGCGCTCCTTCGCGCCTCCCGCGCCGCGCCATGGCGGCCACGCTGGCGAGCAACAGAAACCCCACGGACCGCAACGCCGATGCCACCGTGCACATCGCCCAGCTCGATGACAAGGTGACGGACGCCCTGCTCTGGGAGCTCATGGTGCAGGCCGCCCCAGTCCGCCATGTATACATCCCGCGCAACCGCATCACCGGCGAGCACTTCGGCTACGGCTTCTGCGAGTTCTACTCCTCGCTGGACGCTCTGTACGCCGCAAAGGTCCTCAATCTCGTCCAGCTGTATTCAAAGCCCATCCGAATCTCGCAGTCCACCGTGGATCGCCGCACCCAAGACGTCGGCGCAAACCTTTTCATCGGCAATCTTGTAGACGAGGTCGACGAGAAGCTGCTTCACGATGCGTTCTCCGCCTTCGGCCCGTTGGTGGAGGCCCCTTTTATTATGCGAGATCCTAATACCAACCAGTCAAAGCGCTATGGTTTCGTCAAGTATTCTTGCTTCGAGCACTCTGATGCTGCAGTCGCCGCCATGAACGGCCAGTACGTCTGCAACACACCTATAACTGTTCAATACGCGTATAAAAAGGACTCTGAGAAGCGCGAGCGACATGGTTCTCAGGCTGAACGCATTTTGGCAGCCAAAGGCGCAGAAGCCCGCCGAACCGTCGACCTCGAGAATCAACTGCGCCCGCACACTCTGTTTTCTGACAAACCTCCGCGACGAGTTCAAACCGACCCCCGACTTGCTCCTCATCCCAACGCGCCATATCCACCAGATGCTCGAATTCCAACGTATCCACCGCCTCCTTATACCTATCCGCCACAGCTTCATATGCCAAATTGGTCGGGTGCAGTTCCCCAGCAATATGCTCAGGGCTCACAGCTGAATCATTATCCGCCCTCAAATGTTGTTGCACCAGCGCAAATCGGATGGTCTCAAAATCGACAGTTTAGGGGTGCGAACCAAAACAACAGATCTGCTGCATATCCTCAGCAAGCGACGCCCATGGGCCGAATGCCCAGACCTGTTCCCGACGAAGCTGCTCCCCAATATGGGCGAGGAAGATGAAATGCAAACAACATATGCGTCCCTCCCACATAAATCTGCGTTCATCAATCACAGCGACCCACCCCGCTCTCCTTATCGCTGACCAAGGCAACTCCCCGCACGCTGCGTTGTTGCAAAAAATGGACATTGTGGATCTGATAATTCTTGGTGGTACTGTACCGTCGGTACACCTAACTGGACAGACGTTCTCTAGGGAAGAAACATCCCCATGTATCATGGCGGACACCCCACCGGGGTAGCCTTCTGTCGGGAGTGCTCGTTTCCTCCAATATGCTGATTGAAATAGTGGGCACGTGAGAATGAGGAGACGCAGAACAGATATCCTAAGTTTACGTTGGTTTCAAAAGCTTTCAGCTAGTCCTCTTCAGCTACACGCTTCGAAACCTTCAGTTTCTTAATGTCCTCATGCTCGACAGTAACAGCACCAACAGCCTGTTCGGGAGTTTCAGCAGAAGCATCGCTCGACTGTTTGTCTTTTGACTCCTTTTGCTCGTTAACTTCGTCACTGTTTGTCTTCGCTTCACATGTGTCCTCGGCTTCCTCTTCATTCTCTTCGTCGTTTTCTTCATTTGGAGGCGGCATAAACCACGGAAGCTTCCCTCTCTGAAAGTCACTGAGCATCATTCTACCTGCTGTATTTACATCCGGCTCACCGCCTTTCAGAAGCTTTCCAGTTTTGCGAGCAAGCTTCTCCAATAAATCATCCGGACGTTCCCAGGACTCAATACCGTATGTCCGCTGAATATATTTTTCCTTCACACGCTCCAAAAGAGCGGGAATGTACTCTGCAGCCATACCACGAAGGGATTCGATCCTCACGACGCCTTTCAGAACTGCTTCTGATTGAGAATTTCTGGTAGAGTCGTGCACCACACCGGGGCAATCAATAAGAAAAATAGAACGGAACATGGTGACATACTGCCACACCTTGGTCTCACCAGGAATGGGAGCGACCTTAGATACCTTTTTCCCTCGTAGCGTGTTAATGACACTTGACTTTCCAACATTCGGATATCCCACCAAGCCGCATGAAATTGACTTCTTCTCCGGGTGAAGGGCTTTAAACTGTCTCAAAAGATTGATAAGCGAACCCTTGCCGAACGGGTTGGTGATACTTGAGTGAAATACCAGCGTCGGATACTCTGTGCTCAATATCTTGAGCCATGCTGATGAAACCCAAGTAGGTACAAGGTCAGCCTTGTTGAGCAGCAAAATCATATGTTTGTGGGAACACTGGCGTTTGAGGAACTTTTCCAGATACGTGCAACGCGTACCCATTGGATCACGCGCATCGAGAACTTGAATGACCACGTCACTGGAATCAACGACCTTATGCAATTCGGCCCATATTCGTTTGCTCTGCCCCTTGTTAAACACGCGTTCTCGGTGTGCGTTCTTCAAGTCATCGAAACGAAGCCCCGTCTTCGCATCCGGGTCCGGCGGCGCTTCCGCGGCAGCCTTGTTGGCCAGCTCTTCCGCATACTGCTCCTTTCTTTCTATGTTATCCTCGTATTCCTTGTTACTTTGCTCAGCGTTCTTTAGCAATTGCTCGTAGGAAGATGCAGCTAATTTGGGGCGTTTTCTTTTTCTCTTCTTTGAAAATGTTTGATCGAACGGCTCGTTGACTAAAAGACCCATTTGCGAGCCCGCCAAAGCACGACCGTCCCCCTGCGTCTCAGACACAAGCGTCATAGGCAGCTTATTCTGCTTGAGCAGCACTGAAAACGGGTCAGCCTGGGCCTTTGCCATCGCATCTCTGAATCTTGTCAAATCCTTCTGTTGCACAACGCGGGTATTTCCAAACCACTTTCTGTTCGGGGCAACTCGACCTGCGCCCATCTCCGGCGTGGTACTAGTCAAATCTCCGGCGTCTTTGATTATCTTTCCGCTGCGATCACGTTTATAGGCCTTTGTCTTGTACATCTGAATTCTTTTCACGGTGGCCTTATCTCTCCCGTGACCGATTTTGTGATTGCCGCGATTGACGTCCATGGAGTGCCGTGGCTTGGTGCCGCCCACGCCGGCGGCTAACTTCGGTTTCACTTTCGGCATGATGAGTTTTCACAGCAAGAAAGAACGCAGTACGCTGAAACGGCGATGAGGGATCGACTAGACCACGCTGAAGAAGGCGGCGAGGGGCTGTGTCTCCATTGAGCGCAAGGGTGAACAAGGGCCGTTGCGGCGCACGGCGGTGGCGGCACACCGCACGCTGTGCGCGGAACACTGTAAGGTCGCTCTCGATTCACGGCTTACACACAATAAATCAACGGAAGCTGTGCCGTCATAGGTTCAGCTGCGCGGCACATATACGAGGTGAGCGCACGCTATTGGATGTGATGTTTGCAGTGTGCGCAGCGATTGGTCAGGGAAGGGTGCGTGTTGTATGCAGCACGTAAGCGCAGTGACAGCCAGCGAGTAACTCACCGAACTGCGAACAACCGGTTTTGAGACTCCACTTCATGCTGTCTTGGTACGCAACAAGGTGGTCGCTGAGTTTCAACAAAAGCTCGTCGCCGTTCGCTGAAGCGCTAGTCACAGAGAATATTCCTCCGCTCTCATCGTTATCGATTTCTCGCTGCTACATATGGCTCCAAACGCTGCTGCGATTGCCGGCGTCTCTGTCACGGCTGTGGTGGCTGCCGTGTCCGTCGTTCATCGTCGTCGCCCGAAGAAGAAGAATATCACCATCAAGCGTGTGAACCTTTCGCAAGCTCCTGACCGTCCGGCTCCGTCAATCCCCGCCGCTCGACGGAGCGCCAGTCAAGAGACGCCCTTCGTCACGGGAAACATGATGCTTGCAATCAACCTCTGATATGCGCTCGCGTTTTCTTCGCGCTTTAATATTGTTTTCCTCACCGTGTAATCTGTCACCTTCTGTGTCTGGCGCTGGTTTGGGGCGGCTGGTTGTGGTGGTTCAAGTGCGCTTGTGCTTACTGTATACCGGTTTGCGCTTGGATGCTGCTTGTTGGGCGTCGTGGTTGTAGTGATAGTGCTGTTGTACCCATTCGTAGAGTGTTGAATCTTTCTCGAGTCATGTCTGTTGTTGCACTTGTTTGTGATCTGATCGCACTCATTGAAACTTCACTGCCAGTTACATTTTCCACATGAACGTTGTTTTCCAAACGCTTGCTTCCCCCAAATCCAGTCAGCATGCGCGAGAGCGTTGTGTACGTCAACAGTATGATAGAAAAGCAGCAAAATGCGCAGACTAGAAGCGCCGCAGACAAGCCGATCGTACCCAATGCGATCAAAGGTAGGTGCGATCCGAAAGTGGCAATGAACGACCTTCTTCTCACGGAAATTATGACACTCGCGCTCGAGACATGCAACGGTGCGCTAAGGACGATGTTCATCCTATGCAGCCAAGCTGATGAGTGGCTTGGCGTGTATTGTAATATAGCTACCTTCATGCTTTGATATTCATTCATAAAACCTAACAGAATTGGAATCCAAAGCACAATCGCTCGTAACGATCGCATTGTAGAGGAACGAAATTGTATCGCAGCGTTTGTTCTCGTGTGCGCCACACAGGAATGATCCGTGGAGTAGAGTGCTGTGGAAATTGTGAACACCGGATGATTTAAATTTGTTGCAGACTCTGGCAGAGTGAGATGCAGGTAAGCTTCTATGAATGACGCTGATCGTAACGGAGCGTCCTGTAACGAGACGTTCGTTTCAAGCGTCGCCGCGGTTGTAGCGTAGAACGCCGTACTGAAGGTTTGGTACGGACGAGTTTGAGTGACGTGGGTTACGAGTGAGAAGCAGAGCGAGGCTATGAATGAGAATGATGTGATGAGAATGAGCACGATGGGAATCGCCATGATCCCAAGTTTGGACGGTAGAGTGCGAGCCATGGCTTCCCTTTCCTAAACATGTCTGGAGACGTTTCTCAATCGCATAGTGGGAGGTAAGGTGCGAAGAGCGACGCCTTGCGAAGTGCCAGCTTCATGGCGCTCAAAACAAGTGCACACTCCACGACAACATTGCTGTATACTGTTTTGTCACTCAGGTCCTGCGTGGATATCTGATATTGTGGACTGGGGACATGGGAAATAACTACTCGTGGTCAGCTAAATTTTATTCACAAGAATGATTTCGAACAGAACTCGTCCCAATAACAAAGACAGTCCCGAAATAACAGTAGCAAACCAAGACAGTGGGGCCCCCGCAACCTTTCTTCACGAACCCTCTCCACATCCAGGTCCAATCTTACCGGCACCAACGCCAAAGTTAACATTGATTGTCACA
The DNA here is from genome assembly GCA_022539475.1 of Gracilaria domingensis. Taxonomy (NCBI): domain Eukaryota; phylum Rhodophyta; class Florideophyceae; order Gracilariales; family Gracilariaceae; genus Gracilaria; species Gracilaria domingensis. Next base: position 66,682 of record VCMS01000055.1, read on the forward strand.
TTTCCATTCAGCGAACCTTGATTTTGCAAGAATGTAGGCAACCGCAATGCCGCGTTGTTAATTCCAGCAACTCCAGAACTTCCGATGCTGTTTCCAGTAGCCACAAGCAACTCAGAATTCTCTTTCTCAGATACACATCGATCTTCACACTGTCCGTTCCCTTCCCCGCATGAACTGTTAACCAAAGAAACGGTGCGCTTTGCCTTTGACTCCTCAAATCCACCAAGTATTCCTTGTTGCTGACGCTTGCCGAGTGAACCGCGCAAATTTGTATAGGAAGCAAAGGACCTCATATCGCGATGTCCAGAACGCTTAGCTACACTAGCATCGTCCATACCTGCACCAAAAAGTTGCGTGATGACAGTCGCTCGCAATCCATGCAGAGTCATTGCCCGTTTCGATCCAGCACCAGTGATATTGTTTGCCTCACACGCATCAGAAACATACCGCACTAGTGTTTCGGCACTTATATTTTGCGCCTTGAAGAACGTCTGTGGCAACGATCCCCTGTGATTGACGGCACAAAAGAACTTCTCTTCTGCCGTTCGAAACCGCGAGACAATAGAGAGATATTCATCAAGATCCTCAAAAACATTCAGAGTCCCCTCCAGCTGAACGCGATTCCATATAAAAATTTCCTTCGGCTTTGTGTTTATCCACTTCAGACCACCAGATTGCGTTTTAGAGGCCCCATTGGCACTTCCAATACGCCCAACAATACGAAAGACCGTCTCATTTCCCTCCAGTACCTTAACCACATCCTTCAACCGGAGTTCCCCCAGCTCTGATTTTCGAAATGCGGTCATCAAGGCAATGTCAAATATAATCCTTGTAAGAAAGCCCCGAGGATGCGCTTTTGACAGGAAAGAAGATTTGTAAAGATCTCTGATGTTCTGCTCCGACAGGGTGTTATGGCTTTTTCGGCAAGCACCTTGCGCCTGTTGGCGCCGTATCTTGTTATCCAGCACAGTCATGAGTCCTCGTTCAGGATCGGAGAACACCCGCCCAGAAAACAAATTTAACTCGTATCCCCAGTGGTGTTTGAAAGCCCGTTGCAATCCTGCGATGTAGGTTTTAAGGGTGGATGGACTGAGATCTTGGTTGTCAGCCTTTCGCTTGCGTGTCGCGATGAATTCAACAATAACTGCGTTGACTCGTTTCAGTTGGCGATCGGTCCACATAGAAGTATCTTGCGGGAGACTCAGTCCATTTTCAGTTCTGAACAAGTAGATAGATGTAAGACCAACTGCCTGTTCTCTTAAACTCCGACGACGCCAAGCCGCCGTCCTTTTGTCTTTCAGTTCAGCGATCAGCTCAGGGCGAAGAAGATTAAAATCTTCTACAACAAATTCGGCAAAAGCGTGAAGCGCGGTTTGAGTCGACTTCGCTGTGTTGCTAGGAGTATGCCTAAACATTAGACTCCTTGCTTCTGCAGATACAGATGGCTCTGCATGGGATTCGGAGCCATTTGCTTGTACTTGTAAAGCAGTCCCATTTGTTTGGAGTCCGAATATGTCGCTGTTGATTCGTTCTTCGGTTCCAGTTGCAGCAGTCACGGCGGGGCTACTGTGATCGGGAGTGATGTCATTTGGGTGCGAACGCGTTCTTGGGGCAATTTCTGCGTGTGATATAATATGAAACGAGTTGCTGATTTCTGAGGACGATACATGGCTGTCGTTCGTGTTATCAATGATGGCGTTCATTTGGCTCGTCGGCGGTAAAGAGTGTTGCCCCCCGTGAGGGAAGTCGGCTGAATCATCGAACGATTCTGCCCACGAAGGTGCAATGTTCATGTTGCATTTGCCGTAGCGAAATCGAGAACATTGTGGTGCGCGTTAGAATGCTTGAGAAAATTGTTTTACCTTAACGATGCAGCTGTTACTACGTTTAGGTCATGCGCACCTGTCTCCTGGAAAGAGACAGAAGTCGGAGGACGCGATCGACAAGAGCACCCACAGGACCTAAGTGACAAGCGAGTTATCATCCGGGAGCTCGCGAGGAAAATCACGCACCTCGGCTCGCTATATTGGGCCTCGCTGCGCTCGGACCCAATATTGCGGCCTCGGTCCGCAATTTTCTCGCTCGCCCCGGTTGATAACTCTTACGTATTATCCTATCCATCTACTACAGAGGGCTAGCCTTCTAGCCCCTCTTTTGGTACACGTATTGCAGTTGCTGTAAATTTCTCGCAAAACGCTTTATGCAGAGAATAGATGCAAAGCATGCGGCACTGGTGCTGACTTGGGCCGAATTGAAGAGGACTGATGCATGGTCATGCTGAGCTTCAAAGCACCGATGCATGGGGCCTGACGGCTTCTGCAAAGACCATATCGAATATGCGGCACTGGTGCTGACGTGGGCCGAACGGCACAGCACTGATGCATCATCTCGCTGACTTTCGAAGCACCGATGCATGGGGCAACGGCTTCTGCAGCGAACGCATCCAGAGCAAGCAGCACTGGTGCTGATGTGAGCCGAGTGGGAAGGCGCTAATGCACAGGGGCTTGGCTGCCCCCTGGAGAGAACGGTTCAAGAGAAGCGGCACTGGTGCTGACGTGGAGCAAATGGAGCTCACTGATGCAACGGTGTGGTGGCTCTCCAAGCACCGATGCATGGGGCCTGACGGCGCTTACATAGAGCGGTATCAAGAACAAGCGGCACTGGTGCTCGAGTGGGCCGAACGACAAAGCACTGATGCATCGGGGCACCGACGCCATGGTGGCCGAACGCGGGTGCCCGTGGCACCATCGGGCGGAACGCGCGTGAATCGGCGGGTTTGGGCTGCGCCGTGAGCCGTGAGCCGTGAAAGCGCAGTGACCGGCGCGCGCCAATTGCGCAGCAACGAACTTGGCCCCCTAGCAATACCTTCACAACGTAGATATCCAATGTGTCGAGAATTGAAACCAACCGCCGAGATTCACACGCGAAGGCTGTGCGAACCCTTGAGCAACGCCGGCGGCCGGCAATTCAGCGGCGCCCGAATGCACGGTGCATGAGATGCGATCACGTGATACCACGCGGTGCGCAGCTGCTGAAACGGACATCTGTCCGAATACGGCGAGCGTATCAGGGACACATACCCCGCCACCGCACATGGCCAAGATACGACCGAATCTTTCGTGCGCCGCACAGTGCGCGACGCGTATGCCATCTCCCGTGACACGCCCAAACTCTGCACGCCTTCCCCGCCTATATATCCAAGCGCACCGCGCCACCGCCCGCCTCCCCGACATGATGCGCGCCGCGTGCACCTCACGCCGCAACCGCCTCACAGCGCCCCCGAAACCCTCACCACGCGCTCACGCCCCTTGACCCATGGCGGATCTTCATGTCGACCGTGCGACGCCGCAGCCGCTGCCGCACTCGCCCTGCCCGTCAGACCCTCTGTCTGTGTTGAGGGCCGCCTCGGAAGCCGTGTCGCGGCAGCAGCAACCGCCAACGCTCGCCCCACTGTCGTCCGCGCGCGTGCCGAACGCCGCCTCTGTCACGTTGCCGCCGCTGCGCGCCCCATCGCCACCGCCGCACAAACCGTCGAATGATCTCTCCGCGCTGCTCAACCCGGAGGCGCCCACCGAACAGATGCTACCCCCGCCGGGCTTCGTCATCGGCAAGGACGGGAAACTGAGGAAGAAGCGCGGCAGAAAACCCACACCTGGTCTCAGTGATGAGCAGCGGCGTCAGGCCAGATTACTCAAGAACCGCCGCACGGCTGAGACGTCGCGCAGAAGGAAGATTGCGTTGATGAAGCGACTGGCGATCGAGAGGGATGATGCGCAGCGCACGGCGCTCAAGATGGGCACTTTGATTCACATATTGCACGAAAGACTGGCGGCTGAGATGAAAGTGTCGGTCAACAAGATGCTGGAAAGGGAACCATGGTTCAAGGCACCCGAATGGCCGAAGCCGCTTGCAGAGCAAGACCAACGCGCGTCGTGCTCCGCGGCGGGCGCTCAAGGCCGCGTTTCGCCGGAGCAGTCGGATGTTTCTCGAGCACCAAGCGTGGCTGAATCCGAGGAGGAAGGCAGTGCGTGCAACGCGGCCACTACAACGGCATCCAGTACAAGCACACGCACCATTGGTGAGAGCAAAAAGTGTGCGGCTGCGGAACGCACCATGGAAAGCTGAGAGGTACAGTACCATCGAGTACAATCGTATCAAGAGCAAAACATGTACAGATATATATATATATATATATATAACAGCGGTAAACAGAAACCATCACCTGCGCTGCTCCTCTATGCGGCTAGTTGCCACCTTCCTCTTCCAGTACGCTTTGCGGGTATTCGACCAGAAAAAGCCACCACCATGCAAACACCGCGCCGCTCAACAGCAGCGTGAGAATGGAAGCCGCGCCGTGTAGAAGCGCGCTCGAAGTCGATATGGCGCCCACGCCAGTTAGAACGATTGTCCACGGTTGGCACCACGGCGGCTTGTACCTGGAGTACACCGTGATCGCGTCGCGCGCCGTCTGAAGCGCTGTTCGACTCGGTCGCGCGCTTGCGCGCAGCGGCGCTCGAGCCGCATGGATGCGCGTGGGGCAGGTGGAGGCGGCGCGTGCCGGGCGTACGGGGGCGTGAATCGGCGTGCAGATAAACGAGATCATCGCTTTGCGGTTTGCGAGCGCAAGCGTTTGAGGGGCGCGCACCGCGGCGTGTGAGCGGAACGGTGACCTCTTCGTCAGACGAAGCTCGTCTGCGCCGGTGGACGGCGGGCATCCCTCGCCGAGATCGTGGCGTTTTTCAGTAACGTGTCAGTTTTGGCTACATGCCTGCTGCAGCGGGGCTTGCTGAGCGAGCCTCGCTCACATCTCGCATCACCTGCGTTCGCGTATCGACACCTCCCGCCCTACAGAGAGATACCTCCGACACTTGGTGCTCATGGCACGCCGTCGCCACCATTCGCCAGTCGCAATGGCAGGCAGCGTGGCCTTTGCGTCCTCGATACCGCTCAGGCGCACTTCTCTGCTCTCGCCGCCTCTCTCCGACGCACGCTCGCCGCCTCCCACGCGCGCGCGGTCAGCGCGTGCGCCCGTCCGCGCGCAGCTGTCCGTGCCGCCAACCACAAGCAGCGTGGAAGCCACCTCCGCCGAAAACGCCCCCCAGCAGAACGAGCTCCAGTTGTTCAATTCGCTCACCAGACGGAAGGAGCTCTTTCGCACCATCGAGCCAGGAGTGGTGCGCTTCTACTCGTGCGGTCCCACCGTGTACGACTTTGCGCACATTGGCAACTTCAGGGCGTTTCTCACGTACGACGTCATCAAGCGATGGCTCCTGTGCAAAGGGTACCAAGTGCGTCACGTCATGAACCTCACCGACGTCGACGACAAGATCATTGCGCGAATGCAGCGCGAGCAGTGCTCGGCCGCGCAGCTGACGAACCGGTACGCCGACGCGTTTTTCGACGATCTCAAGCTTCTCAACGTGATTCCCGCCGACCACTACCCGCGCGCAACGCAGCACATCCAGCACATGGAACGCTTCATCAACGATCTGAAGCGGCGCGGCTACGCGTACGAGAAGCAAGGCTCCACGTACTTTAGCGTGTCGAGCTTTGAGAAATACGGCCGTCTCGCGCAGCTCGACATGAGGGAGTGCGACGGCAGCGCCAGCGCGGCCGACTGCGACGAGTACGACAAACAAGACGTGCGCGACTTTGCTTTATGGAAGTCGCACAAACCAGAAGATGGCGACGTGTTTTGGCAAAACTCGCTCGGAAAGGGGCGTCCCGGATGGCACATCGAGTGCTCATGCATGGCGATGGAGTACCTCGGCGCGCAGCTGGACATTCACGCCGGGGGCATCGATCTGGTGTTCCCGCACCACGAAAACGAAATTGCGCAGTCCGAAGCGCTGAGCGGCAAGCCGTTTGCGTCGTTCTGGCTGCACAACGGCTTTGTGAACATTGACAACGAGAAGATGTCCAAGAGTGTCGGCAACTTTCGCACGCTACGCGACGTTGTGCAGAGCGGCGAAGACGCGCGCGCGTTGCGCTACCTCGTGGTGGCGTCGCACTACCGGTCGGCGCTGGCGTTCACGGACACGTGCCTCACGTCGTCGCGCAACACCATCAGGCGGCTGGACGCGCTGCGCGCCCGGCTGGAGGGCGCCGCCGGCGCGGGCGGCGAGGACGAGGTACAGCGCGTGCTCGCTGCGGCGCGCGCGCGCTTCCGCAACGCAATGGACGACGATCTGAACACGCCGCGCGCGGCGGCGGCCATGTTCTCCGTGGTGAACGCGGCCGAGAAGCTGCTCCGGCGCGGCGCGCTCGGGAGGGAGGCGAGCACGCTGGTGGTGGAGTGCCTGGCGGACATGGACCGAGTGTTTGGCATTTTTTACGCGCCGGAGGTGGCGCGCGCGGCGCGCAGCGGCGCGGCGCGCGAGGAGCTGCTGCTGCTGCTCGAGCAGCGCGCGCAGGCGCGCAAGGCAAAGGACTTTGCGCGCGCCGACCAAATCCGCGACACCATCGCGGCGGCCGGCTTCCGCATCATGGACACGCCCGACGGCGCACGGCTGCAGCGCGTAGAACGCGGGTAAAACAAACACGGCGCGCTCACTCCAACTCGCGCACAATGTTGTTCTTGCGCTGCTGCACCTTTTTCGGGCGCTTGTCCGGCGCGCTGTTGCTGCGCACGTTTCTGCGCTTGCGCTCGGCGCTCTTCTTCATGATGGCCTTGGTGAGCTGCACGGAGCGCACGTGCGCGGGCACGTGGCGCTTCTTGGCGATCTTGCGCACCTCGGCGAGGCCCTGGTAGCGCTGGATGAGCGTGTCGGCGGCGCGCAGCTTGTCGCGCTCGGGCGCGAACAGCGGCTTGAGCGGGCGGCTGCGCTCGCTCTTCCACACGCGCACGTCGGCGTCGTCGCTGCCCGAGACGACGTAGGACGCGTCCAGCGAGAAGCACACGGCGAAGACGCGGCGCATGCGCCGGGTGTGGTACAGCTCGCGGCTGCGGCCGGCGGTGTGCGGGAAGATGCGCACGGTGTTGTCGTAGCTGCCCGTGACAAACTCGTGCCCCGTGGGGCTGAAGTCGACGGACAGCACGGCGGCGGCGTGGTCCTTGTGCACGCAGAGCGCGCCGCGGCGCGACAGGTTGCGCATGTCGTACGCGTAGCAGTTGTGGTCGTCGTTGGCGGCCACAAAGTTGAAGGGCTCGACCGGGTTCCACGAGATGTCGTTGGTGCGCCTGGCGAGCACGAGCGTGCGGATGGGCGACTTGGCGCGCACGTCGTACAGCACGATGGAGCGGTCGGCGCCCGCCGACGCCAGGATGTCGCCCTCGGCCGGGTTCCAGCGCACGCAGTGCAGCGAGTCGACGGCGCGCGACAGCGACAGCACGGGCGCCGAGCGGCTCTCGTCCCACAGCTGCACGACGGAGGCGGCGGTGGCGAACCAGGCGCGGCGGTAGCTGGCGTGCACGCACGCCGGCGCGCCCGCGCTGCAGCGGTAGCGCTGCAGCGGCGGCGGCGGCGGCGGCGCGTGGTCGCCGTCGTCGTCATGGCGCTCCGGCACGCGCGCGCTGTGCACCACGCCGGCGTCGGTGCAGAAGAGCAGGCGGCGCGAGTCGCACGAGAAGGACACGGCGCGCACGAAGGCGGCGGGCTTGGGCGCGAGCGCGAGGCGCGGCGCGCGGCTGGGCAGGTGCCACAGGCGCAGCTCGCCGTCGGCGGCGCCCGACGCCAGCAGCGCCACGTCGGCGCGCGAGCGCGCCACGCAGTAGACGCCGTCGGCGTGCGGCGGCGCGCACGCGAACAGGAACGGGCGCGCCAGCAGCCGGTTGAGCTTGGCGGCCGCCACCGCGCGCGCCACGTGCAGCGGGCGCGCCGGCGCGTGCAGCGGGCGCGCGCGGTTGGCGCAGAAGCGCGCGCGCGCGGCCGCGCCGTCGTGGCGGCCGCACCACTCGGCGTCCGAGCGCGACAGCACGCGCAGCCGCATGGCGCCGGGGGGGGGGGGGGGGAGGATAGGGGGGAGGCGGGTGCGCGCGGGTGCGGCGCGCGCGCGCGGCGCGCGGATCAAAGCGGCGGCGGCGGCGGCGGCGGTGGCGGCGGCGCGCGCGCCGCGGCCACGTGTGCGCAGCCAAAAGGCGCGTGGCTGCGGAGCGGCGCGACGGCGCGCGGCGTTAAAAGGCGCGCGAGTGTAAGCTGCGCGCGCGGCGCGGCCGAGATCTCCGCCGCAGCAAACACAGCAACAACAAACAAACACTGGTACATACAGTTACACCGCAGCGCGCGCGCGTGATCCGCCATCAAAATCGTTGCATCAGCTTCACGTAGCGCTGCGCCTCCCGCAGCGACCGCAGCCGCTGCCCGTCCGGCGCCACGTACATCGCGCCGCCGCCGCCATCAGCACCACCACCACCACCACCACCACCGCCGCCGCCGCCGCCGCCAAAGCCGCCGCCAAGGCCGCCGCCAAGGCCGCCGCCAAGGCCGCCGCCGCCGCCGCGGCCCACGCGCCAGCCCTCGGGCAGCCCGTCCGGGCCCGAGCCGCCGCGCGCCGCGTCGGCCGCGCCGCCGCCGCCGCCGCGCGCGCGCTTGCGCGCGCCCTTCCACTCGCCGCCGCCGCACAGCCGCCGCTTGCCGCACACGGGGTGCGTCACGCTCAGGCCGACGCTCTTGCGCACCACCATGAGCGGCGCCTTCTTCTTCACCACCCACTTGTCGCCGCCGCGCCACATCTGGTACGGCCGCAGCAGGTGGCGCCGCGTCCACGCCACCTGCCCGCTCTCGAAGCTCACCAGGTAGCCCTTGCGCACCACCAGCGTCTGGATCACGCCAATAAACCACGCGCCGTCCTTGAGCACCTCGGTGGCGTCGCCAATGTCCGGCCGCCACCACTCCAGCTCGGGCGCCTTGGGCCGCATGCGCTTCGCCAGCACCTCCTCCTGCACGCGCGCGCCGCGCTCGTCCACGCGGTGCTCGTAGCGCACCACGTACCAGATGCGCGCCGCCGCCGCCGTGCGCGCCGCCACGGGCGAGCGCACCGTGCGCGGCGACTCGTCGCCCTCCTCCTTGTCCTTGTCGCGCTCCGCCTCGCTGTCGCTGCAGCTGCTGCTGCTGCTGCCGCCGCCGTCGCGCTCGTGCACCACGCGCGCGCCGTCCGCGCCCGCGCGCGCGCCCGCGCCGGCGCTGGCGCTGGCGCCCAGCGAAATGTGGCTCGGCGCCCTGGAAACAATCACCGCCGAGTACCACGAGCGGCAGATGCCCTTGTCACTCTCCATCACCTCCACGCCGTCGCCCACGCCGTACTCGCGCTGCGAGCACAGCCGCGGCGTGGGCGCCACAAAGCGCGCGCGCGGCCGCCGCGCCGTCAGCGGCGTGCACGGCTCATCGCGCGCGCGCCGCGCCGCGCGCGGCGGCGACACGGCGCGCCGCAGCGCCAGCGGCTGCGCCGGCAGCGGCGCCAGCGGCGCCAGCGGCGCCAGCGGCGGCGCAGCCGGCGGCGCTTGCGCTTGCGCCGGCGCCAATTGCGCGGGCGCGGGCGCGGCGCGGCGCAGCGCCAGCTCGGCCATGCAGGTGGCGGCGGCCACCTCCTCCTGCTTCTGGCGCGCGGCGGCGGCGGCGGCGCGGCGGCGCGCGGCGGCCGCCGCCTTCTCGGCCTTCTTGTGCGGCACGCGCGCGCGGCGGTTCTTGAACCACAGCACGGCGGACTGGAACGGCATGTCGATGGCGGCCGCCAGCTGCTGCAGCTCGGCCGACGACGGCGACGGGTTGCGCTCGAACTTGGCCAGCAGGTGCGTGAGCTGCGCCGGCGACGCGCGGTAGCGCCGCTGCTTGGGGCGCCGCGCCGCGCCGCCGCCGCCCGCGGGCGCGCTACTTGCGGCGGCGCGCGGTTGCATTGCGGGCGGCGGCGGCGGCGGCGGCGGCGGCGGCGGCTTGACGGGCGACGCGGTGGCCAGCGTCGCGGCGGTGGCCAGCGCGCCCAGCGACAGCGCGGCGGCGGCCGTCGACGGCGACGGCGGCGCGCGCGGCGGCTGCGGCGGCGTCGGCGGCTGCGTCGGCGTCGGCGGCTGCGGCGGCGCGTGCGGCGCGCGCAGCAGCGGCGGCAGCGGCGGCAGCACGGGCGGGTTGAACGCGGGGCTGTGCGTTGGCGGCGGCTGCGGCGGCTGCGGCGGGAGCGGGTGCGGCGGGTGCGGCGGGAGCGGCGGCGCGGCGGGCGTGGGCGAGCGCATCGCGAAGGGGCGCGCTCGACGGCGGGCGGGCGGGCGGGCGGCGCGGCGGGGGCGGGGCGGCAGCGCGGCGGGCGCGCGGAGAAGAAGAAGAGGACGCGCGCTCGCGGGGGCAGCGCGCAAACAGCTCAGCGGCTGACGTGCGCGATGGCGGGCGCGATGCGCGGGGCGCGCGCGCGCTTTGTGCGGTGATCCGCGGCCCGCGCGCGCGCGCGCGTTAAAGGCGCGAGCGGGCGCGCGCGCGCGCGCGACGCACCAAAAGCGGGCGCGCCAAAAAGGCGCGCGCGCGCGCGCCACGCAATGCAGAAGCGTTCGCCGCGCGCGCGCGCGTTCAAAGCTTTGAAAAAAGCTTTGCAAGAAAAAAAAAAAAAAAAAAAAAAAAAAAAAAAAATGTACCTTCGGAAGAAGATGGTTCACGGTTCATCGCGAGCACGCCGCCTCCGCCTCTTCTCGCGCTCGTCCGCCTCCACCAGCTCGCGGATGCGCGTGAGCAGCCGGTACGCGCGCGACTCGAGCGCGCGCGAGTACGCCTCCAGCCCGGCGCGCCCAATGTCGTCGTTGTTCTGGATCTTGGCCATGTCCAGCTCCGTGTGCTGCATCGTGGGCCACTCGCGCCGCAGGTCGCGGATGGCGTTCTGGCAGCGCCGGAACGCCGTGACCGCCTGGTGGAAGCGCTCGCCGCGGATGTCGAACGTGCGGCTGAGGAACGACTTGTTGTTGGCCTTGGCCTCCCAGATGAGCGCCACCTTCTCCAGGCTGGACGTGATCTCCTTGGCCGCGTCCTTGTGCCACATGTCGCGGTCCTTCATGTAGTCCGACACCTTGAACATGCCCCACGTGGTCAGGCCCTCCTTGAGCTCGCGCGGGATCAGCTGCCGCGCGTGCTTGGGCAGCGCCTCCACGAACGACGCCGGCACCGCCATGCACTTCACCACCTCCACGTTGATCTCGTGGCACACCTTGAACACGCTGCGCATCTCCATCTCCGCCTCGTCCACGATGCGCCGCACCTCCGCCCCCAGCCCGCCCGCCTGCACCACCGGCACCTTCACCCACCACCGCCGCCGCCCGCCGCCGCCGCCGCCGCCGCCGCCGCCGCCGCCGCCGCCGCCGCCGCCGCCGTGCCCGCCATTCCCGCCGCCGTGCCCGCCATTCCCGCCGCCGCCGTCCGCGTCGCGATCCACGTACCGAACGTGCCCGGCCAGCGCCGCGAACGAGCGCATCGTGCGCCGCACCGACCGGTCGCACCGCTCCAGCGACGGCAGGTCGCGCGCAATGTCCTCGCGCAGCTCCGCCCCGCGCGACCCGCCCTCGCCCACCGCCCGCTCGCGCTTGATCTCCTGCAGCATCGACAGCAGCACCTCCAGCTCCGACGCCCACTTGTGCTCCAGCTCGGGCGCCAGCGGCTCCAGCCGCTTCAGGTCGCCAAACGTGTTGGCGTTCAGCGTCGTCAGCAGCAGCTCCAGCGCGCGCGCCGGCCCCAGGTGCTTGCGCTTCACCGTGAAGTTGTTGAGGCACTCCTGCATCAGCTTCACGCGCTCCTGCATCTCGGCCACCCGCTCGCGCGACACCGAGTTGGTCGACGCGCGCACCGCGCTGCGCGAGATGCGCCGGCTCAGGCTGCTGCGGTGCGCCTTGCCCGCCGCCGACAGCCCCACCGCCGCCGCCGCCGCCGCCCCCGGCGCCGCGCGCGGCGCGTCCGGGATCGCCGCCAGCGGCTTTTCGTTGGAGCAGTCCGGGAACGGCGCGCGCGCCAGCTCGTACTTGTTGCTCTTGTTCGGCGCCACGTTTTCAGTCGCGGCTGTCGGCACAGGCGGCAGCGGCCTGGTAGGCGGTTGCAGCTTTTCAGCGTTCGATGCCGCTTGCTTCTTTGCAGCAGCGCCGCCAGCAGCAGCACTAGTGTGCTGCTGCTGCTGCTGCTGCGACACGGGCTTGGACACGCGAATGTTCTCCACACGAGTGTACGACGCGTACACCGTGTTGTTCACCGTGTGCTGGTCGAAATGCTCCTTGCGCGTAGTCTCCGTGACGATGTGCTCGTCGCCGTCCGCCTCACTCTCATCACCGTCCTCAGCGTCTTCCTCAAAAGCCTCGCGGATCACGTCGCAGCGCTCCATGTACATCTTGATTCTCTCGTGCACGTCGCTGCCTTCCTCGGGAGTGAGGAACGGGATCACTTCGTAGTACAAGTCCACCACGGTGAGATAAAGTTCCACCGCCTCGAAATACTGCTCCTTCTCGTCACATCGCACCGCCTTCTCGGCCGTGTTTTCCGCTCTTGCAAACAATTCGTGAATGTACATGTCGCGCACGCCCCACTCGCTGTCAACATGCTGCGAGTGCGTGACATCCTCCACAACCACCGGCGCCGCCGGCGCGCGCGCATGCTGCTGCGGCGGATGCTGCACCGAAGAGGGCGACGGTCGCTTTTCGTTGGCGTGGCGAGCGTTGCGCTTGGCGGTTGCGCCGGCGGCCGACTGTGGCGGCGGCGGCGGCGGCGGCGGCGGCGGCGGCGGCGGCGGGGTGACAATGCTCAATTGGGCGGCCGATTTGTCATGGCGCGGCTTGTGCGCGCAGACAGCTGCGCGCGCGTTGGAGCGCGCACACGGCAAAGGCGCACCGTCGGCAGCATTCTGATGGACGCAAGACTCCAGGCGCCCCGGGCCCGTCTTGGGGATGAGCGGATCCATGTCGGCCGAGGCGGAGCCAAAGGTGTCGACCGAAGAATCCACGTGCGGCGCAGGCGGCGGCGGCCGCACGTCGTCCACGCGCTGCAAGTCGCGCTCGCGCAGCGGAATTCGGTCGTGGTCGCGCGGCAGCGACGCGGCGGCAGAGAACTTTTGGATGAGGCTGCCGACGCTGGCGGCCGGCGCATCGACGGGCTTGGCGGGCGAGCGCGACTTGTGCTTCTGCTCGTCGGCCCTGGCGGACACGATGGCGGCCAGATGGGCGCGCGGGTTGTTCTGGCGGTGGTGCGTCTTGGAGCGGTGCATCTTCTTGGACGCGGCGGCGCCGGAGGCGGCGTGCTTCTTGACGGGGGTGGTGGGGGCGGACGAGGGCGCGGCGGGCTCGGCGGCGGTCTCAAACTGCTGCCGGATGGAGCGCACGGAGCGCTTGGGCGCGGGTTGGCGGTGCGCGGCGGCGCGCTGCGCGCGGCGCTGGTCGGGGGGGGGGCGTACATGGGGGCAGGGGGGAGGAGGGAGGGGGATGGGGCTGGGGAAGGAGGAAAGGGGACGGACAGGGGGGGGCGGAAGAGGGAAGGAGGGATGATATGAGGCGGGGGGCGTGGGTGGGAGATTTTGAAATGGGGGCGCGGCGAACGAAACGGCCACCTTTGAAACTTCAAACCGCCGCGCGTGGCGCGGCAGCGCGCGGCAAAAACGTCAGCCGGGACCGTTCGCGCGGCGCGCGCGCTGACGCAAGGCGGCGCGCGCGCCGCGCACGCGCGCGCGCAGCGTGCGCAGCGCCCAGCGCGCGGCGCGGCGCACGGCGGCGTCGTCGTGGCGGCGCGCGGCGCGCGCCAGCGCCGGCGCGTCGGCGGCGCGGCCGACGTTGCCCAGCGCGATGGCGGCGTTGCGCGCCAGCCGCGCGCGCCCGATGCGCCGCACGGGCGAGCGCGCGAAGCGCGCCGCGAACGCGGCCGCGTCGAGGCGCAGCAGCGCGCCCAGCGGCGGCGACGCCACCGCGGGCGGCGCGCCGCCGAACAGCACGCTGTGGCCGGCCGTGGCGTGGCGCGGCGGCGCGCCCGCCCAGTCCAGCCGGTTCCACGGGCACACCTGCTGGCAGATGTCGCAGCCGTACACGCGGTTGCCGATTTGGCGCCGCAGCCGCTCGCGGATGGTGCCGCCGTGCTCGATGGTGAGGTAGCTGATGCAGCGCCGCGCGTCCACCACGTGGTCGCGCACGATGGCGCCGGTGGGGCACGCGTCGCGGCACTTGGTGCAGCCGCCGCAGCCGGGCTCGCCGCGCCCGCGCGCGCGCGCGCGCGCGCCGCGCTCGCCGTCGCCGTCGCCGTCGCCGTCGCCGTCGCCGTCCAGCGGCAGCGCCACCGTGGAGAACAGCTCGCCGATGAAGAAGCCGCTGCCGCTGCGCGCGTTGATCAGCAGCGAGTTCTTGCCGATGAAGCCCAGCCCCGCGCGCTCCGCAAAGTCGCGCTCCAGCACGGCGCCCGTGTCGACGTAGAAGCGCCCCACGCCGCCCGCCGCCGCGTTGAGGTGCGTGGCCAGCGCCTTGAGCCGCTTGCGCAGGATGGCGTGGTAGTCCTCGCCCCACGCGTAGCTGGACACCACGCCGCGCGTCGCGCCGCGCGACGCGTTGGGCTCGTGCAGCCGCTGCACGTCGTGCAGCCGCGGGAAGCCGCGCGTGCCGGGCCAGTAGTGCATGCCCACCATGATCACCGACTGCGCGCCCGGCAGGATCAGCTGCGGGTCGGCGCGCCGCGCCACACGGTCGGCGCGCTCCATGTAGTCCAGCTCGCCGTGGTAGCTGTGTTTGTAGGTTGGATGGTGCTCGCTGGTCAGTGCCGGCCTGCCGCAATGCCGCTGCTCGCCTGCGTGCTTTGCGCGCACGGACCCTTACCTGTTCTGGAGCCATTCGTTGTACTTATCGAAGCGCGACGACTTTCGCGGCGAGGTGACGCCCACCAGGCTGAGCCCGAGTGCGCGCGCTTTCGACTTGAGCTCGCGCTTTATTTGCTCGAGCTTCTCTGGACAGCTGCGTGTACTTGTTTGTCAGACGGCTGTGTTTGCTTGCGCACGAGCAGTTGCGTGTACTCACGTTTGCACCTCGTCATGTTTGCTGCCCACCCAGTTGCTGCGCGACATGCCTCTGCTCCACACCCTCGCCGCCGCCGCCGCCGCCGCCGCGAGCCGATGCGGGCGGCCGCGAATCATGGCCGAGCGCGTGCGCCAGTGCGACCAGCCGCAGCTCAGGCGCGGCCGCACGATGGCGGTTATGATTGCCGCCAGAGACCTAAACAGATCGGCGGCGCGTCACACAAGCAGCGGATCATGCGCGGCCGATAAGAGTTATCGAGCGATCGCCGTGAACAGCGTGCGCACGGCGCTGCGGCGCAGCGGCCGCCGGCGCGACGGATTTCGCGCGGGCGGCGGCCGCGGCGCGCGAGCGCTGTCGGCCACCCGGCCGCCCGCAGCAATTTGCTGCTGCCAGCAAAGCGCCAAAAGTTTGCAAAAGCTTTCGGAAAATCAGAGCCGCTGCGCGCAGGCGCAACGCTGCCATGCAAGCCTTCGTCCCGGATCAATCCGCGCGCCAGCGAGAGACACCCATGCGCGACACCCCTCTCCATCGCCACCATCGCCGTGCTTCGCTCTAGCGCCGTCCTCGCAAAACGTTGTAAAACAAAAGCAACCATGTCGCTTTCCAAGAACAGCAAAATGCTGCAGTTTATAAACTATCGCGTCAGGGTAACCCTCGACGATCGTCGCACCCTGGTCGGGCGCTTCCTGGCTTTTGACAAGCATATGAACGTCGTTCTATCCGACTGCGAAGAGTTTCGCAAGCCCAAGAACAAATCCGTATGTGCCCCACAACAACGCGCTCGTCCAACCCACCCTTTCGCACTAACAAACCACTCAGCTAACTAACCGCTCACCCGTTCGTTCGCTTCACGTACGCGCAGCAAAAAGATCAACGCCGAGCACTCGGTCTTATTTTACTTCGCGGTGAGAGCGTGGTGTCAATGGCTGTGGAGAGTCCACCAGCCCCAAAGAAAGGCAAGCGCAGCGCCACTGCCGCCGGTCTGCCCGTGCCGGAGCGAGCGCCTCCGGGCCGGGGAGACGCGCTGGCAGCACTCGCAGCGCCCGCCCCGGGCCTTGGCGGCCCGGCGCAGCCGCAACTGGCCGCTCAGCCGAGGATGTACGCTCCGCCCCCTTACGCCCGCGGCGCGCCCGCCCCGCCATTTGGACGTGGAGTGCCAACAGCTGCTTACGCGCCGCCACCTCCGACCGGCGCTGTTGGTATGGTACGTTTCTGCGCGTGACGCTCTCCTTTTTTTTCTTGCGTGCGTGGCGCTCGATTGCAGTCGCTTGTCATCATCACTGACACACTCACACCTGCTTGCTTTTTTTCTTGTGCGGCTTGCTTGCGTTGTGTTATTATAACTTGTAGGACGTTATGGGCAACAATGGACGACCGATGGGATATGGAAGAGGTGCACCACCTCCCAGTGGATAGAAGGTGCGCTCAACTCTTTGGTGATTTGAGTTGATCGCTTTGTACGGGCTGTCGAAGTTTGTTGAGCTCCTCGCTCGGCACGACGATGCGCCTCTTCTTGGATCGGCGTCTGAAGATGGGCGGCGTAGTGAGTCTGTGAAAGGTGCCCGAATCTACCACAAGCACCTCGTCCTTGGAGCATCGCGGTTGGGTGTGCGGCGAGGGCGACAGATACGACGGAGCAGAAGCGGGCGATTGTCGAACGGTGGGGCGAAGACGCGCGTTGAGCGGCGTTCGAATGGGCGTGAGCTGCGTGAGTCTGGTCGGTTTTGTGGCGGGCGACGATGAAGCTGCTGGCGGCGTGGCAGTGGCGGCTAGTGCTGCGAGCTGTTGTTTGTACTTGGTGAGCTCGTGCGACTTGAGGTCCTTGAACTCCTTCTCGTCGATGAGCCCGTCGTCGAAGAGCTTGCGCGCGTCTTGCAGAGCGACCTTCAACTGCTCGCGCAGCTTCTTCTCGGCGGTGGCGGACATTGTCGGGCGCGCGTTTTGAATGCGCGCGAGCGTTGTGGCGTGGCGATATTGATGAGCGCACGACGTGATGGATGACAGCCGAGTTTGTTGTCGGCGAAGTGTGTGGCGAATGCGCGATGCGCAGTGCGCATTGCGCACCGAACGGCGGATGAATTTTCAAATTTGACCGACGCTGTCATGAAAATTCCCATCTTTGTTTTGGAGTCGTATCGCCCAAAAATGAGAGCTTTGCGCGTCGTACAACGATACTAACGGTAGAGGTTACTGTGCCCTTGTAGATACGTATCGACCGGATGACTGATGCCCTTCACGTTCATTGACGCGGCAAGCACAACATCTCTATGAAAGAGAGTCACGATGGTCGCGATTCAGTAGCGTGATTCTGTAGCACGCACTTGAATCCTCCAACATCATTTTGGCGTTTTATGTCTATATTATATTCGCCATGAAGAATCAAAAAGCTGATTAAACGAATGATTCCGGACGATGGTGAAAATTTTGGCTTGTTTACTCATTCACGATTAAAGAGCGGCTTCTTCCAGGCATCCCCACTAGCGCATCGTACCAACTTAAGTTTGAGGAGCACAACTACGCCACAGATGAAGGCCGGAACCATTGCCGCACTCTTCATTAGCTTTGCCCGATAAGCGCCGTTTCCAACATGGAAAGACGCGGATCAACCCGTAGCAAGCGCATCATACCAAAGCGCCGGAAGCGAAAGCGCCCTCTCTTTGAGCCGTTCCCCGCGCTGACTGGTCAGGGTGCGGAAAAGCGCTCGAGCAGCGAATCCCCGCCACCTCTTACTTTTCAACATGACTCTATTCTTCGAGTCCCCCAGCTTCCCGATACTCTTGAAAAGAATATTGAGCAAGATGAGCCCGTTCTATCCGAGTACTCCGACTCGCCTCCTCCATCTCCGCAGCCACCCACTTCGCCTCAAGATAAGGTGAATGAGAACACCTCCACAACTATACCAAAGACTCCCAATCTAGACAAAGACTTTGCGCAGCTCAAATCGGGTGTCACAGATGGAGCAAAGTATGTGGCAGTTCGAGTGGGAGCGCAAGCTGTACCACTTTCGGGATCAGTTTGGCTTTCAGTCCTACATGGAGCTGTCCGCGTTTTTGGTCGAACATATACGAGCGAGTGCGATCCTATTCTGATATTCTCTGCCCCCTATGCCCCATTCATCGTCTCTATAGCAGCTGTAACGAAACAAAGGTTCAAGAAAGGCCAGCCATCCGTATCAGCGAGTCTGCTTCATCCGGATGCAGTTCTAAACAATCGTATCCGTCAGTCTCTACGCCATTCGAAATCGTTTCGAAAGCAGAGCTGCGTTATCGTTCTTTCTTCCACCTCATCTGATCCTGAGGTGTGGGAGGCATCTGACGGATTCCATGTTTCCGCAGATCTTCGAAGCACATTGCGTGCGTTTAATGAAAAGGCGGGTCACCCATCTATCTCACCTGGGGAGGAACTTGTGGACGGTATGTCCATCTATCCGCAGTCAAACAGGTTTAGAACCTTTGAAGAATGGCCGGAGTGGAACAGTGTTTGTGGTCGTCTGAATGAGTACTTGGAGCAAGCCACAAGACCATCTGATCTGAGGCTCCTTGTATGTGGCGAAAGCGGGTCTGGGAAGTCTACTTTCACTAGGTGCATGATGAATCAACTTCTTCAAAAGTACAATGCAGTTGTCTTCATGGATTCAGATGTGGGACAGTCTGAAATGAGTCCATCTGGACTGGTTGCTGCTTACTGTGTGAAGGAAGTACGGATAGGTTCAGCGGCCGCTTCCAACAGACAGATTCCATTGGCTGCTCGCTTTTTCGGAGATACAACGCCTCGTGAAGACCCAGACCAATACGCTGCGTTTATTGAACTTGTTTCCAAAGAGGCATTGGCATTTGCACAGCAGCACGACTACCCCGTTTTGATCAACTCTGATGGCTGGACAAATGGTACTGGGGCAGACCTGCTGAATCATCTAACAATGCAGGTTGATGCGAGCCATCTAGCCCTTCTACGCCTTCAAGGCCAAGAACCTCGTCGAGGTATTGCAGAGCTAACTTCAAACTTTTCCGAAGATCGCTGCTTCAATCTAACTACTCCGCGAACTGAGAGAGACTTGAGCTTTCCCCCAGTTTTGTTGAGAGAGCTTCACGTTGCGTCATACTTTTCAAAAGAACTCGCATTGGGCAGAGTGTACAATGTACACATTGGCGACTTAGAACTAATTTGCGTAGAGGAAGATTCTTTGAACGGGATATCCATAGAAGGTCTAAACGCTTCCATGGTTGCGCTCGGAAAGAATGTCAGCCTCGATGGTGAGAACAAGCAAGATTGGGCTGTGCAAGGTTTCGGAATAGTTAGAGGCTGTGACCCGGATGCAGGCCTCTTGTACATTTGCACGCCGGTTGACGAAGAGCGTCTGGAGCTCTGCGACACTTTGCTGTTCAGCGGTGGTGTTCAGATACCCCAAGCTCTGTTCTTTTCTTGTGCTTCAGCAACCTTAAAGTCCGGTATGGCTCCGTTCATACTGTCAGGTTCGGTTCACACGGCAGAGGCAATGCGTAGTCGGGGTACGCTCGGTCGAAAATAATCATGTTCTGTTCTGCATGAAAGACGTTGCCAGAATCTGTGGATTTCGTCAGTTGAACAAAGTTGAAAACTGGGAAGGAACGTGTTGGCCGGTACCGTATATAACTATCCACAGTACGTACATAATGCGACGGGTTTGACAGCAATGTTTGATATCGTCATTCCCGAACTTGGTCCCCGCTCTCGGACTTATAGGAATACGAAAGCAGTATGATTTAGTTAATTGGTTTAACGTTGGGATAGATATGATCCCCCCTCCCCCGTTTCACAGCTACTGCTACCGTGGAGCTATGATATGCGCTCCAAGCCCATACCGGTGAACCTGCCTTAAATTCGCTCGATAGCCACGAATTGCATCCATATGGACGGGATACATACTTAGCCATTTCTGAGCCGGCCAACATGGCGGTGATGCCGTATACCGCAGTTCATGGAAGTTCGATATAATTGTATGCGCAACAGTCTGCACATCAAATGAATCCCACGGCGATCGTTCATCAGACATTTCTTCACTATGGCCGGCACTCCCATAATGCCGTAATACGTTGACCTCGAGCGCTTTCATTCCATCCCTCTCGTACCGAACCAAGACAGCAGTTGCTTGTGCGTTCTTCCCTCTGGACAGACGCTCCTTGCCAACTATAGCGAAATCCCGTCTGTCTGCATTGATATCCATCGATTCTTCCAAGAACAAATGTGTTTCCAAATTACATACACTCGCCACGGATACCGAACAAACAGGCGGCATTCTCACGTCCATGGACGGAGTGCCTTTCACGACCGCCCCGGAACTTGCTGGTTGGGACACGCCTGGGGTTGCGGGTGTCGAGAACTCTGTGTATACATCGTTCACGTCATCGGATTTCTGTTGCTGCAATGGTGGGAACCTCCTCACGACAGCAACACAGTTGTCTTCGTCAGAACTCTTTTCAGATAGGCTCGACTTTGATGACATTACTTTGCCGATCACCCAGTCCCAGTCCTCCAGCTCGCCTGGAGCCATTTTGCCAAGCCGGGACACAGTCACATGAACTTCATCGACATAGGATATTCTCCATCTTTGCCCTCGTGCCCACATGCCCCAAAACGCCTTTCGCCTTGAGGACGTCATTGCCGTTCTCACAACGGGCACTGTGGCGATATCCAGAAGTTCACCCCTCTGATCTGTCCAAGCAAACACAAACCTGTTGGTTATATCACAGAACGTGTACCCCAAATGCAAGACAATATCGGCTCGCGCACCTGTTTGCCCCATGTGCTTCCCGACCCCCGCCAGTACGATTGAGGGTTCGTAAAGAAAAGAGGGAGAGAGGGCACAGCTTTGATCAATATGACCGACATGCAAACTTTGAGAGGCAACTTGTGAGGTGTGGGGTACAGCTTCTTCGGTGCTAGCTCCCAATGGTGATACAGGAGTTATTGACGTACCTCCTGGCGATTCTGTCCCGATATCTGGCGTCATGGGGGACATCAGATCGTCCGGCATTAGCGACGCACGCGAAAGAACGCTCGCAACGTCGCTGTCAGTGCTCGGCATCCTTACTCTCTTCGTACGAATAGAGTTGAACACAGCAAATGAAATCGCTTTCATCAGTTGTGGTCGTAAAGAACGATCACTCATGCGATCTGCATCAACAGAACCAGCAAGATTCCGATAGACGACTTCTCGGGGTAGAACTCTGACGGTCAGGGAAACAATCCCCTTAGATGAGGAGGCCCGCCATGGAGCAGCAGGGAGGTTCGGGATTGGCGGCGGAGCACCAATCCCAGAAGGTATGGCGTCAGGAACAGCATTGACTAACGGGGAAACTGCCCGCAGGAGAGCAACATTAGCTGCTGTTCGCTTTTTCTCAAAGGGTGAGATGACGTAAGCAACAATGTTTGTAGGAGCGGATATCTTGTTCTTGCGGCCTTCGCGAGTTAGTGAAGCCAGTTTCGTGCATAGAGCTTTGACGTACAGCTGATACTGTTCAGTCATTGCCTTCTCTGCCTCAGATAAACTTGTTCCACTTTCATTTTCCGAGGATGCTGTATCTACCACAGAGTTGGCAATAAAAGCAACTCGTTCAAACGGAAAGAGGGTATGTGTTCCGAATGAGCATTCCTCGTAGGCAGATGACACGTCTCGAAGCAGTACGTCAACATCTTGTTGAATGTCTTCCGGGGCAATCGCAACGTATTCAACGTTCTTCCGCTCACTGTACGGTTCAAACCCAGCTTTTTCCCAAGTTGGCAGAGCTCCACCAAAAGTCTCCATCCATTCCTTATTATAACCAACACAAACTTTTGGAGGGTTGAGAGGAAACACAGTGGCCGATTTCCCCATATATTCATTGATTGAAAGAGGACCGAGCACACTAGGAGTGTTTTGTTCTGGATTTTGGATGCTACCCTCGATCTCTGACAGACAAGATTCTCGTATGGTGTTCTCCGACAACTTGGGCCCGCACCCGAGAGACTCTAAACATGTCTTAAACACATGACTTGTTTCCAATGCTCTCGGCAAACCCAGAAGCACTCGCCGCATTGTGGCAGACGAAACCATATCCGTGTCCTTGTCATTAGAAACTCTTTCCATGGGATCATTCACATTTCCTCGGAACAAGGAAAGCTCGTTCATGGAAAACAGTTGCATTTCAAGAAGCAACATGAGATTAAACACTTCCCCATCTCTCTTAATGGAAGACCTGCCACTCGGGGAACCCGCAATCGGAGGCAAAAATGGTTTGGTCGAAGGATGGGGGGGGAATTTCTTGCTTGCCAGTGGACCCATTTGTACCGTAGATATGGGTTTCTGATCTTCTTCTCGAACGCCATGCAACGAACTCTGTGAGAGAGAATTCTCGTTGAGGGACGGTGATAATCCTGATAGTGGAATCTTGTCGGCTGATAACACATAGCATGCGCTCGCGCAGTCAATGGCAACAGAATCAGCTAGTTTTAAAGCATCAGTTTCCAGGTTGCGATCTCCCAATGTGCTCTGATTATCCCCCTTCTCAATACAACGGTCAAGGTCATCTAAAGAAAGCAGCTTTGCTGACGAAAACTGCCCCTTTACCGCGTCCGTTACTTGCTGTTCGGGTTCGTCATCTGATTCGGATACTTCCCATTTTGATCCCATGCGCAGAAAGGAGGTATCTTTGACCTCTCCTCTCTGTCGACGTCTAGAGAACGCCTTCAGCTTCTTCCGAGGAATGTACAAAGATTTGCGCCTCCGCATGCTGTCGTTTTGACACATTAAAGTCTGATCACTCCGTAGAAATCCTTTCGAGTCGTCGTCCTCTGCGGTTTTCAATAGACGGTATCTCGAGCGCGGATTGTACAGCTTCGACAGCCGTCTGTTCTTAACTATACCCTGGGAAGTGGACAA
This sequence comes from Gracilaria domingensis, assembly GCA_022539475.1. Lineage (NCBI taxonomy): Eukaryota > Rhodophyta > Florideophyceae > Gracilariales > Gracilariaceae > Gracilaria > Gracilaria domingensis. Next base: position 89,517 of record VCMS01000055.1, read on the forward strand.
CCTTGCGCGACGACGTTCCGTAAAATCATCCTCGAAGAAGGTATTTAGCTTTTTCCTGATATCTTCTTTCTGTGGTTTGTTTTGGTCCATAGGAGACTGAAAACTCTTGAACGCTGCTCGTACTAGATCGGTCGGAGACATTGTCGCCAGTCTTTCATCAACAACGGTGCCGTCTTCTTTATCGCCGAGGTGCGTCGCAGATGAATCAAGAGGCACTGAGTCTACCTCCATTTTTGTGGTTTGTCCGCCTTGTTTGCTAAACTGTGGAATGGTGGTCTCATCATTCAAGTGGCGGTCAGTCAACTCCTGTCCATTTTCAGAGTTAGACTGGGCGATGGAGTTATCGTTGCCAGCAGGATTGTCCTCCTCTTCCTGAAGGCGGTCGTCCATTCCGTCTCGGAAGAACTCTGCAACTTCGTCCAGCGTACTGAAGTCAGTCACGCCCATACCAGCTCCGCCATGAAGAAAATCTGCTCCGTTTGAAACATCTCCATCGAGCGGAAAAGAATCCAAACCATTATTGGTGTTCATAGCAAATGTTGAAGGTTCGTTCTTTACATTCTGTGCTGATGCAAGAACCGGGTGATTCTTCTGCCCTTGAGGGGTTTTCAGACCCAAATTTGCTGTCGCAGTGCCTCCTTGCGCAATGGTTGGTTCCTCTTTCGGTGCGTTTTGTGCGCCCAACTCGCCAGGTTCAGAACTCGCCAGTATTGGCGTAAAAACTTGTTCGACGAGCGGATGATGCATAACGGGAACGGAGTCCTTCTTCCCATTCTGCTGAAGGGATCGAATGACTGCATTGATTGAATGCGCAGTAGGAGCGTCATCGGTAAATGGCATGGGAGGATCCCCGTCAGTGGACAGTGGGTCTGGATTCGGAGGGGGTGGCGGAGCAACTTGAGCGCCTCCAACAGGAGGACTAAACGGGGAGGGCGACCTGGGTCGCTTTCTCGACTTCCACAAGTTCGAGGCCTTGGCGCTCTTCTTCGGGTGCATAGTAGCTCTAGATAAGTCCGTGAGCTTAATTGGTTCGGCAGGTAACAAAGGCTCATTCGTAAGCACTACTGCTCGTGGAAAGGGGGCTTCTAAACCGTTCTCAAACTTGACAAATACTACAGAAGAGTCCAAATCGGGCGAAGAAGATGGTCCAGAAGCATACATGCCCGCTTCACGCCATCTGTTGAGAACCGATTCGGTCAAAGCATCACCGGCCGGTGCACGGGGGGATAAAACGGCTGGAGTACCAAGAGGGGCAGTTATAACGCGTAGAGGGTTTTTGGCGTCGCGCAGCAAGTCATGGTCAGCGATTTTACGAGCCTTGGAGTTGTTGACAGCAACTCTAATAATTATGCGAGATTCGGGTGGCGCAGAAAGCGATACGGAGAAGGAATACGAGAGACGGACGGATGGGTGCACGACCTGGTTGGAAACACGCAGTGCGCCTTGCGATTGCAGGGCTAGCACGATGGCGCGATGAATGGCGGTGGTGAACGCGTGGGTGTGTAGCGCAGGGGAAGCGGCGGTCCACGCGCCTTGCTCTTCCACAAGGAAAACATCGGAAAGCAAGGCCTTGGCGTGCTCTAGAGTAGGGGTGGCTCCGAAGACCCACAACGAGGCGGGAGGCGGCGGGCTGCGAGAGGGTTTGGGCGGTGGCTTGGGAGGAGGTGGGCGGATGAGAGAGGCAAGCGCGGCGGGAAGCTGCTCGGCAAGAAGCGCGAGCGCGACGGCGGGGAAGGCGGTTTGGGGGCCGACGCCGTGCTCAAGCCACTTTGCCCGTCGTGAGACAGGCGAGGCGGGGTTGGAGCGGGGGTTGGGACGGAGCGCAAGTCGGATGAAGGGGACGGTGGAGAGGTTCTGAAGGGCGAGCACGGAGACGCTAACGGGGGGGTTGAAGGTGTGAGGCGGCTGCATCGCGACGAAGAGGGGGGGGGGGGGGGACGCGGAGCGGGGAGAGGGAGAGGGAGCGGGAGCGGCGCGCGGAAGGTAAGGGACGGCGGGGGGGGCGGCGTCGGAAGGGGAGCGAAGGGGAGCGAGCGCGGCGGGACGAATCGAGCGCGTGTGCGACAGATGTGCGCAGGCGGGGCTGGACGCGCAGTTTTAGGGGCGCGGCGCAGCAACCGCGGGCAATGCGCATGCGTAGCATTTCGCGTTGCCGCCGCGCACATGCCAAATCAGCGCGTTTTGCGCGCTTTCCGCAGCCATGGCGCGTGACCGCGCTCTCAGGTGCGCCGCTCTGCTGCCGCACCCGCTGTAAGCGCCGCGGCCAATGGGCGCCGCACAGGTGGCCGCGGCGCGCGCGCATTGGGCGATGCACCGGCCACTTTGCTCTGGTTGGCTGCATCTCCCTCAGATTCTACGCCGTGGTCCTACGCGCCGTTTCGACGCGCGCCCCGGTGCCTGGCGCCGTCGTAGCTACTGACGTCTTTGGCGCGGCTACTGCGCCGCTCCTCCAACGGGCGTCGGGCAAGGTCCGCCGCCACGCTGCCGACGTCACCTTCTCGCCAATCCGCGAACCCTGTCGCACATCTTTGTGCCTAACGGCGCTTTCGTCGCAAATTGCTCGCTCGCTCACGCCGTGAGCAGTGCACCAGCATGTAAACGGTACAAAGTCTTTGTAATCGATCGCCAGCGCCACGTCGACATCCTAGCCTTCCTTCTAATTAAAGTGCCAAACTGCCCTCGCCCCATCTCTTGAAACAAAGCGCGTCGCCAGCTGCACAATGTCTGCCGTCCAGACAGCCACTTCACAGTTCTCTAGCCGCGTAGCACGTCTATTATCGTAAAGTACCTTTCCTGCTACCACCCGCCATGCCCGAGCGTTCAACGCTACCAGCCCTTTTTGTCCTTTGCGCGGCGTCGCTCTTGTTGCTATCCGAATCGGCTGTTGTCTCCAATCAGCAGAACGATTCACAGCTTGACCATGCCTCATCAAGAGTGATTCACGGAGTGCCTGTAACTGACCAGAAAGAGTACCCGTTTGTCGTCGATCTCTCCCGGCATGATATGGCAATCTCATCATCTCGATTCTGCACCGGTACGCTGGTCACCCCGGATATCGTTCTAACAGCCGCCCATTGCGTGCTCAATGACGGCTACGACTCCCCCGTCTTTGCCACTATTGGTCGCATAGAGCTGGAGGACAAGCATTCTCGAAACGAGCACGCGCAAACATTCAGGACAATTGCAAGCATCGCTCATCCGGAGTATACCGGACTTGGCTCACCGAATGACGTCGCCCTAGTATTGCTCAATGAATCCTCCTCCGCCCCTACAGTCAAGCTGGCCGATTCAGCTCCTAAGAAAGACGACGTTGCATGGGTCGTGGGGTATGGCATTCAGATGTTGGGCACAGTTGAAAAGTCTGCTCAGCCAGTAGAGGTTCTCTCTGGAAGGCTTCAGAAAACAGCTCTTCGAATCGAAGAGAAGTCGTTTTGCGACGGTCCGCAAGGTCAGTGGAAGACTGCGGATGGTATGATATGTACAGCTGGTGTGAAAGAGGGATCATCTGCTTGTCGAGGTGATTCTGGAGGAGGACTTTTCTTGTTGGAACAAACCGCAGAGAATGAACGAGAAGCAGTTCAGGTTGGCGTCGTCAGTTATGGGGATGCTAAATGTGCATCAGAGGAATCGGGAGTGTTTACTGATGTTGCAAGTAATTTAGATTGGATCAAAGCGTCAGCGGAAAAGTTGCAAGTAGCGTTCTTTCCAGACCAAACTGAATCGCAACCTCAAGAAACCCCAACTGAGGAGCCAAAGGATGCGCAACTAAGTTTCCGAGCGGAGACGACAACTCGGACGGGGAGTGGGAATGAGAGGAAATTCTTACCATTCCCTTCGGCAGAACCATCAGACCCTAAACCTGTTTAATGGAGTCCAGGTTTAAAGGCAAAGAACAAATGTATTATTCGACAATGGACTAGGAAGATCATCTTCCTAGAAATTTGGCTTAAAAGAAAAAAGTTTACTCAGTTCCCTCATTAACAGAATCTTGCGGCTTCAAGACAAAATGCTGTCACTTCGAAAATATCATTCGTCAACATCCGTTCATTCTCGTTGAGATTTTTGTCATGCAGATAGTATGAAGTACGATGGTAGTACCGTATGTAGTACCATCATGGTACCTTCACCCTCCCACTTGCATATGCTCGTGCCTGTAGTACAGAATGCACGAATAGCCGGGCTAACAAAGAAAGAGGACCAGTACAGATGCGGACGGGTCGGCTTAGCCAACTGCACCGCCCCATTATTTTGAGCCTGGCTGACAGGGCATGGAACAAAGAGCTCGTTCGGTTGAAAAGAATTGTTGCCTCTGATTCTCTTGTCCAATAAAATCTCTCACAGAAGTTCAGCGGAACTTTGGGTGGCGGAGGAGGCGAGAAGCATGCACCCACCATTGTTGCCAGCATTCGTCCTGTATCTATCAATCTTGATTCAAAACGGGGGCAAGGCTTGCTTTGTACAAATCCTCCGGAGAGTACAACGCCTTGGACCTAGTGAGGATTATTTGTTCAGTTGTTCTGCATGACTTTGTCACACCTGATTGAACAAAGAAGATTAGCTACATACCCTTGTAAGTCCATGCTAACGATAGCAAGCTGCCGGCATCCTAGATACCGCACAACAGAATCGCTGTCAGAAACAGAGAAGCTCCGATAATCTTCTCTAGAATTGCAAACTTGATACTCTCTCTCTCTCTTCCGCCTTCATAAATGTTCAAAGCGTGTTACCTTACGACCTCAATCGTTCGAAGGTCACAAGTTTTGACAAAGTCAGCGCAACCCCGCGGAAGAAAAACTTTCGGCGCTGACACCTGAGGACGTGAGGAGCATTTTGATCCTTCAGTTCCACTTTTGATGAGCAACTTGGGATATTTTGCAAATAGTTTTAACGACATCACACCGGCCACAAATCGAGATTCTCCGCGTTGGATCTAACGTCGCCAGCGCTTGTGCGCAACTGCGCGGCAATTTGATGACCATCTGCTGGCGCTACCGGTACCGCAACAACGTCGTTTCCAGAGTTTCTCTAAACAAGAGCTTGCTCGATACTTGTCGGGCGCATTGCTCTTGATCAGTTTTGCAGCGATGGCAAATGCACTTCGCCACGCGGACGCTCTGCTTCAGAAAGCATCACGGAAAGCCATAGCGGTGGGTTTGTGCACGCGCAGTTGCATCTTCCGCTCATGAACAATGTTGTTTCTAACCTCTTGCTCCTCTTCGTTCAGGTCGGTCTAAATTATGTGGACCATGCAAAAGAAATGGGCTCCAAAGCAGATCGCACGGCTCCCATATGGTTCTTCAAACCATCCACATCGTATCTTGCTCAAAACGCCGGTCCTATTCAAATTCCACCAACCGCTGTTGCCCATCATGAAGGTAGAGTTGCAGTTCCTCAATACTGGCCGTTCTATTGCTTATTAACGCGAATTTTCTATCTCATGTTTTGCCCGCAGTGGAGCTCGGCGTAGTAATAGGTCGACCTGCAAAGGATGTTAAAGCTGCGGATGCCATGAAGCACGTGGCCGGGTATGTATGTGCCATAGATGTAACCGCAAGAAACTGGCAATCAGAAGCGAAGAAAATTGGAAGACCATGGGCGATTGCAAAAGGGTGCGATACATTCCTGCCGTTATCGACAATTGTTCCTCCGGATGCCATCAAGATTACCAAGGAGGGTGTGATTGACGTAAACCTTTATCTTGATGTGAACGGCGAACGAAGGCAATATGGATCGACAAAAGATATGATCTGGACGATCCCGGAACTAATCGAGCACATATCAAGCCATGTGACTTTGGAGGAATGGGACCTGATTTTAACGGGGACACCCTCAGGAGTTGGGGAATTCCGGCCGGGAGATAGGATCAGAGCTGGAATAGAAGGTCTGCTGGAAATGGAGTTTGGTGCCGCTTTGAGAGCCTAATGCTCAGAATAGCATACATTAAGCAATGGATGGAAAGCAGAGACAGTTACATGCAAGAAGAGGATTTGAACGGGCACAAGCAAACAAAATGCAAGATGAAAAACCAAAACCGACTTTATAGAACTCACAAGCGCGGTAATCAAGTACAAGAAAACTCACTGCCACGTCATGCAACAAAAACAAAGTCTATGACGAATACGGATCCGAAATTATTGAGTGTTAGCTTTGAGGAAGGCAATAAGATCGGCGCGATCTTTTTCCTTCTTCAGTCCAGCGAAAACCATCTTCGTTCCCTTGATGTACTTCTTGGGGTTAAGCAGGTAGTCAAACAAGGTTTGGTCGCCCCAAATAATGCCGGAATTCTTGTTAGCAGCAGTGTAGGCGAAGCCGTCTACGGTTCCGGCTGTACGGCCGAACAAACCCCACAGATTCGGTCCTTGCTTGGTACCGCCTCCTTGCTCGTCTTGATTGATACGCAAAGCACGATGTCATACGCGTAGCATTCGGTCGAGGAGCAGTGGATATGGCGATTTGTTCAGAAAGAGGGCGATCCTGGTGTCAGCGTCTTTTGCTTGCAGGATGACGTAAACAAATTTGTCCGCGGAGATGAAAAGACGTTGTTCACTTACAGGTATGACATTGAGAGCATTTTGTCTTGAAGATCTTTGCTCCCTTGGTAACATCGCCACCCGGAACTCCCATATTTGTGGATGTTGAACGAATGCGCAAACGAGAAACGAAGGCAGCTTCTAGCGGATCGGCCTGAAAAGAGCGGAGAAGAAGCGCAGGGGCGAAGGATGGCCGGCGTGGGCGATGAATAATGCTTTGCAAGCCATTGCCCGTGCAATGCGCACCCGCGGCAGAAGAACTGGACGGTTGCAATTCGCTGAACAGACGGAGGTTGCCATTTCAGGGCCTGCCACACCAGCCACTACGAACACGACAAGTGGCCCGCAAGTCCCCCTCGTCATGCTTGGAAGCGCGGCCCAATCAAGAGACAACAGGTGGTGGTAACTGACACCTGAAACGGCGTCCGCACAGCTGTGACACATGTGCTCGTTGCCGGTCGTGCCGCAGCCAATGCGCGCAGACAATGTCCACGTTCTCGTCCACGTCAACATCAAGATTCTGCTCTTCTCGCGTGAACGACGCGTGGGCGCCTTTTCGACGAACGATCACACGTCCGTCAGCGCCGCTGCGACTCAGGCGCGGCAAGCACGTGCGCGTCTTTGTAGCTATAGATTCGCGTTCATTCCCACAGCCTCTCGGCGAGACGCTGCGTAGACCTCCGCAGCGTTGCTGTGTGCTCCATAGTTGTCCCACTTCGTTTTCGGGCAGTCATACCACTCAGCTCATTCCTTCTGCCCAAAGCTTCTAGCGCGAACAGTTACGTCATGGCGCCTGAGTCGTTGCAGAGGAGGCTCGCTGCCATTTTCTTTGACCTCGATGGAACGTACGTGTTTCCCTACTAAAAGTATCACCACTTGTACACCCGAATTCCCAAACTCACCTATGGCTTGTAATTACGTCCTACCACACAGTTGTTTGAATAGCGATTCTATCCACTTTGAGTGCTATAGAGATACGTTGCTGGAATTGGTTCCAAGCTTCAATAACGGGCAGCCAATTACCAGAGAATACTATGATTCGGATATGTCAGGTCGTCAAAACCCAGAGCTCGTGGCACAAATATTGCCTCAGCTTTCACTGGAAGAGCAGACGCACATATGGAAAACCAAAGAAAGTCGTTACGAAGACGTCATATCCCAGGGTGTTTCCGCTATTACCGGGCTCAAACAGCTTCTGGAGCGTTGCGAAAAAGAAGGAATCATTACTTATGTAGTCACAAATGCGCCGAAGGATACCTGCGTGAAGACTATGGAATCCATAGAAATCACCAAGTTCTTTGGAACACGCGTTGTAGTGGCTGAAGAATGTGAGCGTCCGAAACCACATCCAGCTCCGTACTTGCGCGCAATGGAACTTGCTTCCGTGTCTGCAAGCGAGGCGATTGCTTTTGAAGATTCGCCGAGTGGCACTACTAGCGCTACTGCAGCTGGATTATTAACAGTGGGAATGCGTTCAACGCAGACCGATGAAGCTTTACGTTCTTTTGGCGCGGCATTTACTGTGAGTGACTACAATGACCCGAAACTTGTCAGCGCCTTATCGATGTGGCTCAAGTAGAGATATCAACTGTACATAAATGATTGCATGGATGAGACAGCAGCTTGTCGTCTTTGTCGCTTCTTTTCTTCTTCGTATTCACGATTGTCCGTCGGTAATTCTTTTCTGCACATGGGGCATGTGCAATGTTGCTTTAACCACGGAACAATACATTCTGAATGATACATATGACCACATGGTAACCGTCTCGCAATCTCGTGTAGTTCGAATTGCTCAGTGCATATGGGACATGAGTTGAGCTGACCTTTGTCGTTCTTCTTCACGTTTACATATGGTAAAGATTGAATTGCTTCTTCAGAAGCGGGCGGAGTTCCAGATATCGTTGGGTCACCTTCGGCCAATTCAGCAAGTATCGTTCGCACCTGTTCTGTCAAACGTTCGTCATCTGCGCCACCGTTTTCAGAATAGAGCTCCGCTAAGGAGGCGGCGAAGCGAAGTACGATAGTCGCTCGCGACGTTGAACGTCGCTCCGAGTCATCAGCGCTGATATCATGTTCCTGAAAGTACAGTTCCATAGTGTGATGAATATGACGGTGGTACGGTTGCAACCGAGGTATTATTATTAGCCAGACTCTACAAACGAAAGTGGGACGCGTGTAGTTGGGCGGTTGAAAGGGCTTTTGGGATACAAGTCCCTCGTTACAAAGACAGTTTTGTTGCCTCCAGCAAGAGGGCGGTAGAAGGCTACTTCTGTAGAGTTAGTCACAGCTGAAGGGGTCCAACACACGGGGAGCTATTTCGCATGCGCACAGATGCGGCCCAATCTGACAATCTGGGTGGCAAAAAATGATGTAAACGTTTAGATGGATGTGGCTAACACAAATGCTAGGCATGCTGGCTTTGGAGTCATATTCGCGTGGCAGGGATGCTGGAAGGTCGAAACAGAAACAAGTGACATTCGCATGCGGTCAATTGGACGGTACGATCGATTTTTACCTGACTACCGCGTGGTGCATAGTCTATCATGCTCACGATGATAAGGCACATAGGTTACGATACAATGCAAGAGAAAAGGAATTCAGGGCTCACGGTTGAGGAGGGGGCGGAGCACGCAACGACGACAAAAAGTGATGATTCTCAGCAATCCACGCGATGGTAGCAGTAGGAAAAGCATCGGTACCCGGTAAAATCTCTTCCGCAAACGCAGTGGTCGAAAAGAGAGGGCTTGCAAACAAAGCGTGAACCATGGCGGCAGAAAGAGGGGCATAGACAACGTCCAACAAATCGCCAACAAATGGGAATGAAAGACTGCCAGCCCCGGCCAGATCAATGGCTAGACAAATTGCGAGCTTCTGCCAGCGTCTGACGGAGGGCGCGCCGCTATCGACTGTGGTGGCAATATGCTCGACCTGCCTGAAGACATCTTGTAACAGCTTTGTTATCGGCGGTGCGGGTTGTGTGGATTGTTGGTTGTTGGAGAGGTGGCTCGTGGCGACGGTGTTGGTGAAGATGGACGTGGCGGCCACTTCCAGGGTCTTGATGAGGAGATCATTCGTCAGACTCATGCGTGACGGTGGTGCCTGTGGCCTGCATGCCGAGCGCGAAGCGGCGACGCGGTGACGGTGGCGAAGAGGGGGCAGTGAAAATGGGGTGACAAAAGCGGTTGTGGCCATTTTGTCGACGGTCAGTCTGGTGCTCTGCACGACGACGCGTGGTGGTTGCGGCTCGGGAGTGTTGCCATCGTGAACTGTGGCCTTCGCATGGATATGAGCCGGTATCTAGATAGGGCGACGGATGGGACGAAGGACCGAGGTGCTCATTTCCTTGCCGTTGGGAAAGCAGCGCGGCTCCACGACGTAACGTTCGACAATGCTGACAGTGACGTCATTCTGTAAGGAACGGCCAGAATTGTTCAATTTTACGGAAGAAAAAAGATCCGAAGTTCCTGCTGGGACTTGAACCCAGGCTTCAAGATTCAGAGTCTTGCGTGCTAACCAACTACACAACAGGAACTGTTTCCGGCTCAGGAGTGCTTTCCGCAGCGTATTTATACTTAATTCGAACTCAATGCAGCCGGGTTCACAGCTTTACCTCGTTTTCACCACCGGAAGTCTTCCGAAGACTTAGCAGGCGGCTTGCGGAACGGAGCGTGTAGATAATAAGTGGAGTACGAGGAAAGAACCCAGTGACGCACTCTAGGCTAGAACGAATTATACTTCAACTGAGAGCTGTGGCTCTTGTAGTTCATGGCCATAGCAGAAAGATCGTAATGTGAACCGCCGCCGTTTGAGCAGTAGCCTTACTTACAGCGGCGAGTGCGCGCTCATGAAGTAGCCAACCTCAAAAAAGCTGCCAAGCAACTTCTTCGTTTGTTCGTTCCTCTGCTCGTTCGTTCAATCTACCTTCCTCATTCTGACTTTCTCACCTCACTCCTCAGTAAGAAAACGGATCCTGTCACCAACGAAGCGCTTCCTCCAAAATGGCACGCCCAGTCTTCGAATAGCACCAGGAACGTCCCGTTCAAAATTTTGAGCGTCTTCACTATCCGCAACCACAGGTTGTTTCAGGTCCACGGCATCCGTGAACACCACCAATGAAATGCGAGCCTGTTTGCCTGAGATGTTCTTCAGAACCGTCGAGTTGAATCGTAATTGCTCCTGTTCAGAGAACGACAATTTCACTGTTGGAACCAAGATTTGTTCAGACGCGTCGAAAAGAAGTGTTGCGTTGCGACGCAGTCTCCGTAAGCTGTGTACTATGTTTTCTAGCTCACTTTCACATGCTTTTTGATGCTGTCGAGAGCCATTGTACTCGTTTGTATCGCTCCATCTCGTAACGCGGTCATTCAACTGTTGCGCATGTCGCTGTAATCGTCGCCGTTCGTTACTGATAATGTTCACGGCATCATCATTCAGTCCACTCTGTCCTCTACTCATTACCCACGGCAGAAACAGCCTATGTTCCACCAGATTATGAAGCGCCCAATTATCCCGCAAGATGTACTGGAAAGCGTCGTGCATCTGGCGTCGAAGGGACCCGGCTTGACGCGCATCTTGCACAGAACAAAGGCGCTGCCGTTTTCGTAGCGCGCTGCTTTCCAGACGTGTTAGATCGCGAATGATCCCAAGATGATGCCATCGCCACCCGTGCACACGGAAACGCGACGACTGGGCGCTGCCGCTTGATGCTGGTGTGCTGTTTGAGCGACGGAGTTTCCGAAGCTGGCATCTGAGCAGAGCATCTTGAGTGGCGATTACAGTTTCATTCAGCATCGTTGCGCCCTCTCAATGGCCCCACGCAATCGGCAGAGCCGACGTGCCCTATCGACGAAGATACCTTCACATTAATTTCTGATCTACTTCGCGCCCGACCTGCAGTATTTGCGCGTAGAGTATGTCGGTCTGTACGAGTCTACAGAAGCGGCGTGACGGTGATAAATTATCACTGATAACATGTCTCAGCCAAACACGTATGCAACGCGTGCATGAGAAGGCCGTGATTGGACACCACCACGTTTGATCGTGCCAGCACCACCTGTGCTCCGAAGAAACGGGAACAGATATGCAAGATCTCGCCAATGCATCACAAGACCCATTCTTCGTTTTTAGCGCAAAAACACGACCAGCGAAGCTTCCACCCGCCATCCCATGTACAACAACTGGGCCAGCGCATCCACCCCAAACTCTGTCCGATACACATCATGTCCGCCCGCCGGCGCTCAACAGCCGCCTTTGTCCAGTCCGTGCTATCTCTTCGCCACTCTTGCTTCATCCGTGCCAGTTCGCTTCCATTTTCCTCCGCCCCATCCGTCGCACACCGTCCGCTGTCTTCTCATCGGTATAGATCCACACCGGTACGCCCCACGCGGCAATTGTGCACCAGTATGGTTTTGTCCACCGCTACAGATAAGCCGGGTGTTTTGGACACCGATCAGCATGGTAGCGTACTTATATTTCCTCGCGATGGCCGCATTGACGTTGAGATCGGTTCATCTGTGGAGGCGTATGCTGGAGATCTGCTCGTTTTAGCGGTGTGGGCTCCCGAGGATGATGATGCCGACTTCACCCTCCCTTCATCGCTCGACAATCTCGACGCTGCAATGCTCAAAGAGCTTTCCGATCTCATCACAGACTCGGAGTTCAAGGCAAAATCTGGATCTAGTACCGAGATTCTGCGATTGGCCGGCAGTGGTGCAAAAAGAGTGGCCTTGTACGGCCTAGGAAAGAAAAGCAAGGGCACTTCTTCCGCGGCTGGAGCCGCAAAATTCGCCGTTCAGAAGGGCATGGCAATTAACAAATGCAAGTCGGTCGCAGTGTATGTGGATGAAGCTTGTCCGAAATCAGTCACTAGCGTTGCAGAGGGCGCTGTTGTCGCGTCATATGTGGACGTAAGGTATAAGAAAGAAAAGAAAGACTATGACAAGGTGCCCGCATCAGTTCAGATTGTTGGTATTGCGCAAAGTTCTGAATATCAAAAAGCTATTCAGAGGGGACGTATGATTGCTATGGGAATCATAACTACCAAGGAACTTGTTAACGCGCCTGCAAATGTGCTCACCCCTGAAACACTGGCCGCGGCCGCCGAGCAAGTGGCGACGGAGAGCGGGCTGGATATTAAGGTGATGGGCCGTGCGGCTTGCGAAGATTTGGGTATGGGATGTTATCTCGGCGTGGGTAGAGGATCGGCCGATGAACCAAAGTTCATTCATTTGACGTACAAGCCGAGCGGCGAAGTGAAGAAAAGGTATTGCATTGTCGGAAAAGCTGTGACTTTTGACACTGGTGGTACCAATCTGAAAGTTGGGAACAGCATGATTGAACTTATGAAGTTTGATATGGGCGGCGCTGCAGTTGCTGTGGGTGCTGCTAAGGTGATTGGAAGCTTAAAGCCAGAGGGTGTTGAGGTACATTTCATTATGCCTGCCGTTGAAAACATGATCGGAAACAATGCGATTCATCCGGGAGATATTCTGAAGGCTGCGAATGACAAGACTGTTGAAGTGATCAACACAGACGCGGAAGGAAGATTATGCCTTGCTGATGCGATTGTTTACGCACAGAACCTGGGGGATGTGGACTGCGTGGTGGATATTGCAACGCTGACGGGGGCGATTATCGTCGCGCTTGGAAATGATGTGGCTGGCTTCTGGAGCTCGTCAGACAAACTGGCTGAGAGGCTCACAGAGAGTAGTAAGGCGGTTGGAGAACAGTTATGGAGAATGCCTTTGGTTGATGAATATAGTGAGGGACTAAAAAGCAAGATCGCAGATCTGAGGAACATCTCGAAGAATCGCGGTGGAAGTTCTATTACTGCGGCATTGTTCTTGAAGGAGTTTGTGGACACTAAGAAGAGTGAGTGGGCGCACGTGGACATTGCCGGAACGGTTTGGAGCACTGAGAAAGGTGGGGCAACTGGATATGGGGTGAAGACTATGGTGAACTGGGTGGAGAGCGCAACGGCGGAATAAGTAAGAAGTTGTAAACAAGGTTACTTTTTTGGAGTTTAGTGCATACGGGCCGTCAAGCAAGAAGAAACTAATAACACAGGAGAGCTCCTAGAAGGAATGACGTTTGGCTCGTTCCATGAGAAATTCCATAATATCCTCCTCTGCGCCAGTGGGAACAAACTGCGCGGAGGTGTCAGTGTTGGCTGGGGCGGAGCCAGGGATGGGGTTGGAGTCTGGTTTGGATGGGGCGTTGTGCTCGGCGATGGGCTTCAGGGGGTGCTTCTCTGGGAGACGAAGCGGTGATAGCGGCGGGAGCGGCTGATGGGGAAGGTGGGGCTTGGGCGAATGGGGGAGCGGGCAGGTGCTGGCGGCGATTGGAGCAGCCCGTGGCGGAATGGTCGGGGATTTGGAGGGGGAGTTTATGATTATCGTGTCGTGGTGAGTGGTTGTTGGGGACGACATGTCGTGATGGGATGGGGTGGGGGAAGGTGATGGAACGGCAGAGAAAGGCGTTTGGGAAGATGGGGTTGACGGTGTTGGCCGCTGTTTTGACGAGTCGGTGCGTGTGCAAGTTGCACGTGCTGGAGTTGTTGCTTAAAAGTAAACGCTTTGGTGCATCATGCATGAGATTTTTGCAGATGTTTGCATACATCATTTCTAAGCTTAACTGTATGCTCTATGAATGGAAAATGGTCTGCGCATTCCGATGAATCTTTTCCGCAACATCAAATTGTTTTGAAATAAATTAGGCAAAAAAGTTGCCGGTTTACCACCGAGCAAATGTGTACCTATGGTGTAGTGGTCATCACGCCAGACTTTGAATCTGGAGATCGCGAGTTCAAACCTCGCTAGGTACTTTCGATTTTTTGCGTAGCAAACCGATACTTTTAGAGGTGGATGAACTTGGCCCTTGCTGCTGCGCTTCTTTTTGGGCTACAGAGATGGATAACGCCGATGTCTGCAGGATGTTCATCATCAAACATCGGAACTGAGCATCTGAGTGAGTGAACTCGAGCAAGAACCGCAGCGCAATCGTATATTCACCATTGCCATGAGTAATTCAACCGCCAGTACGGCCAGAAGCTGTTACCACCAGCTGCTTGCTGGGGAGGTTCTATAAACCCGTCACTAGCAGAAAAGCAGAGCGAAAGCTTAAACAGTTATGCGTAGTCGCTATCACGAAAAAACGTATGACCAAGTTCGCCTTTCTTGAGTTCATCTCTTCACTTTCTTGCCCACAACGGTGATTGTTGTCTGCAGGCAGGCTCATAAATACGTTACTCATCACTCTTCTCGTACATCGTCACGCCGTTGAGGCTAAAGTGCTTTCAAAAAGTCAAAAGTTCTGAAACTCTGCTGCCGCAGTCTATTACCTTCAAATTTAATTTCCCGCCGCCCGGTTCTACAGTAGAACTTCTACTAGCTCCTTGTCTTGCATGCAGTCCGTCCGTCATGCACCGCCACCATCAAACCGCCCAAGCGACCAATATTTTGCTCGGTTTCTTCTCCGGAGCAAACACATATATACAGATACGAAAAACAGAACCAAGTGTTTACTACCGTCGTAGCTGCTACAGCAAGAGCACGGTTATCACATAGCGTCTCCATCTACGATCTCAACCGCCCTAGCCGCCTCCATCGAAAACTCCGCTAGCTCCGCAACTAGCGACTCTTCCACATCCTTCTCCGCTGCAGTCCGAACAAACTCCCCTTCCAAATCCGTCGCGCCCAACACCGCACCCCCATCTCCGCCGCTCCTATCCACCATCGCGGGCGCCAGTTCAAAGTGCACCTCCATACCAGGCGCCACGAACGAGAACCCCTGCCACATACTATCGTTCATCGTCGACATTGCTGCCATCTGGGTTTGCGAGCTACTCGCCGCTGCAATGGCCATCGGCGAGCTTCTTGCTCCCAGAGACACGTTTAGCGGCGAGTGAGGCGCTGAGTAATTTGTCTTGGTTAACGATGGTGAGAAGCACGCTGTCGGCGACGACTGAGACGGGATGATTGGGGGAATTACGCTTCGGCTACGAATCGCGTCCCAATCAATCTCGGCAAACCACGGATGCTTGCGAATGGCTTCTGGGTCCGTCCAGCGCTTGGTCACGTCTTTGGTAAGAAGCTTTCTAATCAAAGACTGACATTCCGAAGTGAGATACTTTGGCAGCTTGTACTTGCATCGTACAATGCGCTCGTGCAGACGCTTTCGACTGAGCTTTCCCTTTTCGTGAAGCGGTGAGAAAGGAGGTTGACCGCAGATACAGTCATAAATGAAAATGCCGTACGCCCAATAGTCAGCCGCCTTTCCGCAGTGTGCGTCGCGCGTGATGATTTCGGGCGCCATATAGTCTTCCGACCCGCACCAAGAGTGTGTCTGCTCGCCGTCATCAGAAAGCTCTTTAGCGAGTCCAAAGTCAGTCAGAATGAGATGGCCCTCTCCGTCCAACAGCACGTTTTCCGGCTTAATATCTCTGTGCACAATGTCCATGTTATGCAAAGTTTCAAGCGCTATCAACAATTCGGCTGCGTAAAACTTGGCCTGCGACTCGCTTAGCATCGCTTCGCGACGCAGATGAAACATGAGCTCTCCTCCTGACGCAAAGTCCATGACGAGGTACACTCGCTTGGAGGTTTGGAACGCAACGTGAAGGCGAATGATGAAGGGCGCATCATATTGACCGACAAGTGCCAAGATATTGCGTTCGGTATGGGCATCTTGCACAGCCTTTCGATTAATGAGAGCCTGCTTTTCCATCACTTTCATGGCGTACACGGCGGCGGTGGCCTTGTGACGAACCATGAACACCTTTCCGAATCCGCCCTTGCCAATCAAACACATTATGTGGAAAGCGTCGAGACGACGACGACCGAGCGACGGGGGGCTGGCCAACGGCTGCATGTTGAGCAAGGGCGGGGTGGATGGCGGCGGTGAAGACGCCGGAGTTATGAAGTCATTGGTGAAATCGTTAGCAGTCAAGTCAGAGCTTAACGGGGGAACAAGTTCCAAATGCATGCCGGCCACAGGCGCTCGACGCAAGCGGCGGATAAGCGTGGAACTGGGGGAAGGTTATGAGTTAGAAGTTGGGGTGGCACGCGATGAGCGAAGTGCAAACAAAGTAGAAAGCGCTGGCGAAGAGTCGGACCTCGACAAAGAAAAGGGGTGCGAACGACGTGGGAACTACGGCGTGAAGACGAAGACAGAAACCATTGTCATGTAGAATAACACTCCAGGGTTGACGAGAGGAACGGCACGACGGATGAGTGGGAGCGTGGTGCGGTTGAGCGCGTAGGTGGCATCGACGGCGGGCAGTGCGTCCACGCGGCGGCGCATGTCTGCAGCAGCGCCATTTTCAAAAGCTGCGGCGGCGCACACACAACTGCTCACGCGAAAAAAGATTCCCGCCGCAGCGCCGGCGCCGCGCACCGCACGTGCGCGCACCGCCGCCGGAGGCGTGATAGCCGTGACCGAGGCGTGACGGCGCTGTCCCCTTTTCGCATCTTTTCGCGGTGCGGGGCCGCCTGTGGCGCCACTTGGCGCCCCGGGTGACAGCGGCTGGGCAGGTCACGCGGGCTGTGCGTGTGGAGTTGACTTCAATGAGTGCTCCTTTGTCCTTGCTGGATGCTTTCGGCGCCTGCGCCAGCAAGGCTGCCCTCGTGTTGCTGGCGTGGCTCTTCTGGCAATGGTGTTGTAGCTTTAGCAGAGAAATCACTGTGCTGAACCTCATTCTCAAAGGCCGAATGCTATCTTAGCTCGAGCGCACGCCGCAGAGAGGGGGAATCCAGCCCACAGCGACGTGCACCACGACTGCCGGTGGGTCGTTGTTCTAAGAGTTCGATTCGGAATATCGCGCACTTTGTTTTAATATGTTCAACATCGTCGTATGAAATTACTTGTTTTTCTTGCTGCCAATTATTTATTGCAAATGAAGGTTTATTCAACATTTAGTATTCTTGGAGACTTCATGCCATGAATTTTTGCGAAAACTTTTGGTTTTCGGAAGCGCATTTTCATCTTCCAGCAAGTTACAAAAATTTGACAACTACACACATGTACCGCGTTCATTGGGCATGCGATACCCTTGCAAAATGCATTCCTGGCGTAATCGTGGTGCCACCGATTTTGCGGCGTGCATGTTACAGTCGTCGGTGCTGCGCGGTTAGCTCCTGTTCTTCGGAAGGGCTGAATCTTGCGGTTCACCTTCTCGAACCGAGTCACCAAAACTCCCCTCGTCCGCCCGTTCTTCCTTCGTTTTTTCCTCGTACTACGCAGTCAGCTCACAACCATGCCCCACCGCTACCGCCGTGCGCACGACATCTACGATGACACACAGTACGCTCCACACTCCTCCGACCGAATCCCTGTCCACCACTACCCGCCTCCCGCTCGCGAACGTCGTCGTCGTAACCGCGTGCCCGACAATCAACTCTCCGTGCAGCCGCATCACCCAATGAGCGACGCAATGGCTCGAATGGAGCAGGACTTCGCCCGAGCCTTCGAGTCGCCCTTCGGGACCAGTATGTTTGGTCCAATGACTGGAATCATGTCATCTTTTGATCGCATGTTTGACGAATTTGCTTCGGCTTCCGCTTCAGGAAATGGCACGTATTATTACGAATCGAGCACTACTACGGTTGGGCCCGATGGCCGCGTGCGCGAAGAGACCGTTCGCACCACACCTGGTGCGGATGGAAACCCGCAGACTTCGCGTTTTGTCCGAGAGGGTGATCAGCTCCGTGATTCTGATCCTTACCAAAGATATAGGATTCAGGGCTCTCATCATCATCCCCTTGCGGATGACGTCGTCGTTGAAGAAGTGGAAGAGGATGATGACTGTCTCAATCCACGCCACCGCAACGATGGCAGAGATCGCAATGATGCTTCAGACGAGGAACGGTATGGTTCTTATGAGCGCGATCATCGCCGGAACATCGCCACTGGCTTGGTAGACAGATTCAACAGGTGGATGTCACGCCATTGAGTCAAATGAGTATTCGGTTACATGCCTTCATCGTTTACTCTGTCATCGGCTTGTTTGCGAGTTATACTACGCGTTTTCCCGTCACTATCTAGGTACCTCTTGCTACATCGTCTGAAATCTTTGAATATGCTTCTGTCGAATGTGTCGTCATGTCGCGAGTGATATGTGTTGTTGAAGATGAAAATCATTGTTCCTGTTTTCTTCGGCTTTTTACTCTCTCTTCCAGTTCGTGAAACTCTTGTCTTCTTTCTTCTCTTCTTTGCAGTTCCAGGCGCTTTGCCGTCTCATAAAAAGTCTCATCCCCTATACGAACATAAATCATGAACAGCTCCATAGAAGCGCCGAGCAGGAATGCCGCTGGGATCACCCTGATCAAAGTTCCGCGGAGGGGAACTCTGTCTGTCATATTTATGCTTTGAGTATCGAGCGTTGTTTGCGGAAGAAAGTTCTGAATGGTATAGTCGATCTCCCAACGATATATACTGGGCTAGGTGTTAGACGTAGATTGCGCATTAGTTTATCATTACGCTCGTAAACCAAGCGGCAGACTGGATGTGGTCCTAACGTCCCTCAAGACTTGCGTGATATTGCTCCGAAGAAGGGCAACCAGAGCTATTTGTCAGCAGCTCTTCACTCTCTTCGCCAACATCAGCGGGAGAAATTGGCGGGTTGATGGCATGCTTTGCTTCAAAGATTTCAGGGTTCTGTCAAATTGATCTCTGTAATAACTACTACAGTTCGTGCTACCAAGGGTAGTCTTTTGCTCGGTCGAGAAAACTGCAAAATCAAATGTTTTGACAGGCTGTAAAATTCCACACTTCTAACCCGAGGTTCTGACGAGTCAGGAGTTTGGACTCGGGACTCGTGACTGCACGCACCCGTTACACCAAGAGTAGATACCTCGGCACCTGTGATAGTCACCTGTGCACTCTGCGATGCGACTTGGGAACTGTTCAGAGGTATAAGGATATCCTTAGGATACCTGTAGCGTAGTACGAATTCCGAAGGTTTCTTCATACCTTCGGTAACTTCTGGTCACGTATCTGAAGCCGCTTGTCGGCCCTCTTTGTCCTCATTTATGGGCGGGCTCATTTCTAGAATGGGTGCTCGGGAAGAAGCATCGAAGCGCTTATGCTCTTCAAGCGCCCAATCTCGGTAGGCTACAGTTCGGTATGTCCTGTGACCGCGCACGAGCGTAAGCGCTTAATCCGCAAAAGCAGCTATTACGCGCCTGAGACCAGGGAGAAGGTAACTGGTGAAGCCTCAGAGACAAGTGACGGCGATCGACGCTCGTGGGTGGGCCAGACAGGAGGATAGAAGGAGAGCGACAAGCGCGAAAGGCCCGTGAGTGAAAAGCAAGATCATGGGTGCGTGTAATCTGCGACTAGCCTTGGAACTGCATGTCACGGCGCTTTTCTTCCAATATCCAATCCAGTGTTTCTTTGTTACAGGCCAGCATCATAGTCTGTTTGCTGGGGACAGAGGAATGATCTGATGATGGAAGGATCTACGTGTATTTGGCTTCTTCGTTGTGGATTTGCTGTTGTTTTCTATCTTTCGCCCTTGCTCTACTTTCTTTCCCCTTTGATGTGAGCTGGTCTACGAAGGTCTAACAGTAAGGTGCAGACAAAACACAGGGAGAAAGAGTATCCGAAGAACGCTTAGAACACTCTCCTGTTCTCCGGTGTGAGTACTCCACAGAGTTTTCCGCGTGAGCCACGAAGGCACGAAGCGAGCGACAGTGGTAAGCAGATACAAGATAGTTTTGTGAGGTGTAACTTCATTGAAGCTTCGCTGGCGCCTTCTTCCACGCAACAAGCGCGCTCGCGCTGGTGCCGCCGCACGTGAGAGCGCAATTTGCGCATCTCATCCGCCGCCGGCGCGCGCACGTGATTGGCCGGTGCAAACGGTCTGGCTGCAATAGTGCGCCAATCACTAGCGGCAGATAGAACGAGATAACGCGCACGCGCCACGATCTTTCGTACGGACCTGTCCTTGCGCCAATCAGCAAGTCGCTTGGCGCCCCGCTTCCGCGCATATAAGGTCTCCCGCGTTGCTGCCGACAAGTTAGTTTCTAGTCTGACGCCGCCGTTGTTGTATCTCCTCTCCCGTGCTTCTGTACCAGGTACCTTTCTTGTTCGTCCACTTCACAATGGCCTTCATCATCTCCACTTCGCTTCCCTGCCGCCGCAATACGACTTCAAAAACCACCCTCAGACCGCGGAGAACTCCCTTTGCTACGGCAGCAGCCCCTCAGCAGCAGCAGCCTTCGAACCTCTTCTCCAACAACGCTTCCGTCAAGAAGCCACACAAGAAGGCCTCTGCCCATGTCGTCGACTCCAGAGTCGCCTCTCGAGTAGAAGCTCACCACTGGATTGTCGTCAAGAATACCAGCCTGAGAATCTTTGAGCGCGCTGCCGTCGCTCAGGCTGACCTCGCACACCAGGTTGACTCCCGTACTCATTCTGGCGCCTTGCACAGGTGGTTGTTGAGAGAGGCAGAGGACCCGACACATCTTTTCGTCAACCCTACTGTGCCGGGTTCCGACGTGCGATATGTGGTTATGGAGGCTTTCGACAGACAAGACAATGCGGTAGAGAACCAGCTAGTCATGAGGAGATGGCTCAGTGCCGTTGAGCGAGTCGGACGTCTTATGGACGCTGTCCAGATTCAAACCCTGCATTATGAGAATGCGTTTACTTCAAAGGTCCATGACGTCCAGTTTGACCCTCACCACAACATTGTTGTCATGGAGTCCATTAATGTCGATATCACCCAGGATGATGCTGTTGATCATGTGTTCGACGCTCTACGTCGTAGCGCCGAGAGAAGTGTTTCGGCAGGTGAATGCTTAGAGTTTTGTGTACTTTATGCCCCGAATGAACATGGTTTCTTCAAGACTATCGAGGTCTTCAAGAATGTCGCCGCCCTTCAATCTCACATGAATGGAACTGATGTTTCCACTGTGCAGGAAATTACTCCGTACCTCATTCAAGGTAACAGAAACAGACAGACTTTCAAGCCTGTCATGTTCACCTAAGCTTTCAACCTTGCCCAAGGCGCTGCTGCTTGGTGCAGAAGCTTGTCGATATTTTCCACTTAACAGTCATTCATATTGTTACACCTTCACTTGTTCATACTGAGCGATTTGACACAAATTCTCGTACATAACGCTCACAAATCTGTGCAATTGAAACCATTAGCATTGTAAATAGATTTATTCACAACACTTCTGCTTCCTTGTACCCAAGGGTGCATTCTCAGTTTCTTTATCTCCAGTGCTTGACTTCAGTAGCTCACGATTGCTTATGTGATTCAATACGGAAAGTAGCCGTACAAGAGCTGGAGAGTTTCTGATTTTCATCCTCAGAATGCTGCGGAATCCATTTCGTCTTCCATTTGACCGTTCTCGTCGTACGCTTCTAGTTCCTGCAACCGTGCATCCTCGTTCATTCTTGTCTTTGGAGGGAAAAGACACTTTCGAATATTGTGCTTGCGAATCATTTCTTGCCACAAATTTCTGTCAAAACCCATGATGAACTGTGAATTACTTATCTTTTCTTCACCATCTTGGCGTGCTCGACTCCCCTCATCCATTTCATCGGCCATGGGATTGATATATCGAATCATAGGTTCACCTTCACTCTTGAGATCAAGAGATGCAAACTTCTCTTTGACGAGAAAAGAAGAATGGAAAACGTTTTCCACAGAGCGAGGAAAGCTGTTCGGGTCGATGACAAACAACCAGAAATTGCAGCGTTTCCTTCGTTGCAATTCTCGTTTCATTTCTGCGACCTGTTTATCAGTTTCAGTTTCTTCCATGTCCGTAGGTTTCAGTTGGTTCGGCTTTGTCGCTGGACCTCCCTTCTTAACTCTTTCAGCTCTCTTCCGCTCTCTAACTTTTCTGACCTCATCTTTCGGCTGGTTTCCGAAATGCGTATCCAAGGAGTGGAATGTCCTCCACCTGTTGAACACGCTTCGCCCAATATCTAGAAAGTTGACCGAAACTTGTTGGCTTTGTTCGTCTTCCTCATCATACTTGTCAGCATTGGCGCGACGCAACTTTGCAATGAGGTTATCCGTGAATGTGGCGATATCGTAGACGCGCAATCCAGTTTGCAGTTGTTCGGCCTGGCGCTTGGAATAGATTCCAAGCTTATGAAAAATCTGCGCGTCGACGAGCGCCTGGTCTGCAGTTTTTGCTTTCTGCAGATTCTCCACGGATTTGACGAAATGTTCTTTAAGATTCTCTGAACGTAGATCAGTTGCTTCTTCCTTATCCGCGTCAACTTGCTGTTGATGTTCGCGTAGTTCCTTGAGAACGATTGTGGCCTTTCTTCGGTTTTCTACAGCCTCTTGATTGACCTGACTCATTTTGTAGAACTTGGAGTGAGAATGAATCAAAGGGGAAACGAGATTCTGCTTGTTCCCTAACGGCTGTTCACCCAAGTTCTGTAGAGTCGCGGTGCCCAACTACGACGGTTTCCGTTCAGGAGCAACAGCGACGGTGCACCGTTGATGACTCGACCGTGGTGCTTTCGCGCCAAATGCAGTCGACGTGGGCAGACCGGATTTCAGTAAGAGTTCACAAGTACACGTAGCAACCGGAATAAAACTGACAATTTTCGAGAACAAACCTGCGAATTGTGACAACCCCACGTAATACACACTGTTGTACGTGTAAACTCGAGCATTGAAGTTTGTCGTCCATCTGATTTCGACCGGGCCTCATCGATACAGGATAGGACAGAGCTCCCAATCGCATGGAGCCTTTCCGCCTTCGAGTCTACAGCGCTGTGTGAGCCGCGTTCGACTTTTCGCTTGGCGAAGCGATGAGCCCTCCTCAGGCTCCTTGATCTCGAGCGGGCAGCAACACTAAGAAAACGACGAGAGGTCGCTGATCGTCACTCTGTCTTGCACGGCTTGGTCACTAAGGAATCGAAGTCAGGCTCGTGTTTGTGGAAGCTGCATGTTCAGTCCCATTTCATCGTGTTGGATTTCCTCAACCATTCGGTAGCTAAGGGCCCACTCTCCGAGCCTACATAATTTCCCACTGGCTGGAGCCCTGGGCCCATAACTGTCGAATGGAAGAGAGAAATCTATTGTTGTTTATTCTAAGGGTGCGCTACATATCATTGTCTTTAGTGTGTTGACCTAAAGGTACGGACTTTTCACATCATAGCTCTTTCGTATACTTGCCTCTCTGTGTCGGTTAGATGTCTTTATTATCTACTTTTGGGGACCAAATGACGGATTCCTCTGCCATCCAGCAGGCTAGGGCTCATGTCTCCCGCCCAGTTTAGAGCTGGTGACACGGGCCCATAACCTGTTGGCTGACACAGCGATTCCAGTTTGTTTGGATCATCCAGAGCACGATAGAAACTGTGGGAGTCTAACACATCGTTCGGCATATGGTCAACGCGTTGGATTGATTAGATGAGAGCTACGCTGCGACTTTCATTCTACCTACACCGAATTTTACGAGTCTTAGGTGTTTTTACTTCTTATTTGTGGTGAGGCAATAAACTTATATGGTATATGGTTTCAGAAGTTTTCATTGCCCCAGGATGATGTGGGACGGGGTGCCGACATTAGCAACCAGTTGTGTACTCAGTATTCAGTGCGAACTCGACCGATGCTTCTCTACTAAGCCGAAAACTCTGCTCTCTTTCGCGACGACGAATCATCCTTCATCTTGCGTATCAGCCACAACTGGGAACCTTCTTCTTCTTCTTTAATGCGGACAGCAATCTCTAATTTTTAGGTTGTAGTAAAACATTCACTACAGAATGTTTGCCGACGCTGGAAATGCTAACAATCTATGTTGGTGATGTCTAGTCAACTCTAGAAGACTTTAAGTTCTGCCGCTCAACTATCGGAGGTAATATTTCCCGGCGAGTAGCTTTTGTCAACGGATAGCGTAGAACACATGTTGATTAACCTTCATGCTTGCCTCTTCTCCCCCGGGCCATTCCTCGAGCGTATTTGCTCGCCATTTTCCCCTACTGTTTTGGAACATTTGTTTCAACGTCTGAAACTGACCACATGCGAAGTTCCTAAGGAATGTGTAACAGCCTGAGTGACAGCATCGCCTCTCTGTTGAGGTCGATTTCGTAGTGCCGTGATGTCATAGAATCTACGCTTGCTTTGCTAACTAAAGCAATTGACCACATCGGGCATGCGTTGCAAGTTAAATCCGACTACGATAGAGGAGTTCAAGCTCAAGAACCATAAAAGAATTGGTTCACGTGATTTAAAATGGATACAAAGTGAACGAATTCACTCGCTAAGCAAGGAAAACGAGGCGAAACGTAATTTTCATCCCCATCCTATATGTTGACATCGTGGGTTCATTGATGCGCATCAGGCGTATTCGGATGATGGTTGTCGGAAGATGCCATGATTTTACTTCCAAGGACTTCATAGACTCAGTTTCATCACGGTCCTAACCAAGGTTTCGTGTTCTTTGATGGGCGAATCTCAGGTGATCTGTGCTGGTCTCGTAGTTGAGGATGCAAAAAGGTGGGTGTTAAGGTGGATGAATGCTTTACACGGCACTAGGGAACCAGAGGTCACACTAAAAGGATCAGCTATGACTAAAAGCTATAGTCGGATGATATCAACCCAAAGAAGCCCAGTTAGATACTGGTTGTGCCTCACCTTCAAATGGTACAATGGTGTAAGTACTTGCGAGCATAATAAAGCATATAGACAAAACTGACAACTCAATTGTTGATGATGTAGACTTCTCCGCACAAACATCCCTTATGGCAAAACTGGGAGGTGAACGTATGCGGTGGTCGCTTCCAAATCATGTTGAAGCAAGTGCATGGCACAGCCTCACATAATTAGCATACCGACGCTAAATGAATGATTGCAGCAACATAGCCGATCTCGAACGCGCGTTGAACTTGAGTTGGTCGAAAAGGACCATTTCAAGTTATATCTCCGAATCTCAACAACTTTCGACAGGATGCGTACTATTTGCCGTATGAGATAATCGATGATGACTTTAGAACAGAGAATGAAGAGTGGGTGAAAGCCAAAGATTTCTTGCTTTCTCGTGCATATCGCGGGAATGAAGGATGAACATGAAAAACCGTTGTACCGCTACAGTCATTCCGGGAAAGAGGGTGGATTATGTTTCAAGAAGTTCTTGAACGAGCACATCTCTTCATCATGGGCAAAGTGCGACGCTCCCAAAATGTTGGCAGTGGCAACTGCAGATTCAAGACTATCCTGT
Source organism: Gracilaria domingensis (assembly GCA_022539475.1). Lineage (NCBI taxonomy): Eukaryota > Rhodophyta > Florideophyceae > Gracilariales > Gracilariaceae > Gracilaria > Gracilaria domingensis. Next base: position 115,237 of record VCMS01000055.1, read on the forward strand.
ACCTCGGACAGAGTCACGTTTAACTTATCCAAGTTTTCTATGGCTCTGGTGGTCTTTCTCGCTTGATGATTGTTTACGTCCATCGCTTGCTTCAGCCTGACTGACTTCTCATGAGCCGTTACTATCAAGGCCATAATCTCCTTTTGACGGTCAATGACTTCTTTCATCTGCTTTCCACCTGTGCAAGCCTCCATCATCTTCTTCACGGCTTCATAGTCAAGTCCTAGCCGGGCCCATCTTTCTTGCTCCACCCGTACATCAGCCTCGCTTGTTTGCCTAAAGTCATCCAGTGACGAACGCTTCTCACTGGCTTCGCCGATAATTTGATCGATACGATCACGTTCTACTTCGGCAGAATCTCCTGGACTGGCTGTCATATCCGTGGATTGAGGGCTAGGACTAGGTAAAGTTTCATTACTTGAAGGCAGTAATCCTTTTTCTCCCGCACTTGAGATTAGATCTCCAATACGACTCCGCAACTCGTGCATCATCTGAGCGCCCTGCAGTGCGGACGAGACATCTTCTGGAGGGGCCGGTGGCAACAGGGGTTGTGGAACTGGTAGAGATCGGGACATCTCCAAAAGCTTCTCGGCTTCACCTTGCTCATTTTCTCTGCTACGGGTTCCGGCAACGACATGAACACCTTCGCCTTCAGGGATCGCCAAGCCCCTCTGCGTTTCACTGCTTTGCTCTTGGCCCATTCATTCGGTATTCATGAAAGCAAGAAGGATATGATTATGTGGAGCAGATTTATGTGTAGACTAGTGAGATTCAACAAAGGGTCATGAGTCCGGGCTTGTACGTTTCAACACAGAAACAATGGCACTTAAGTTCCAAAGCGGCAGAGTTAGGTCGAAGAACATATATATTATTCTACGGATCGTCGCTGTGCTTCTGTCGATGGCCAATGCAGTACATTTTGCTCTAGAGCAAGACGTGCGAGGAAGCGATTATCAGGACTACCTTTGTACCAGATTACCTATTTTTTTATATCCCAGTTTTGCTTCGGGAGAAGGATTACATTCCACAGCACTGGACACGTTCGCATTTGTCCAAAATTGTAGAAAGCCTATGGGGTGGAATAGCCGTCGGGCAGAAATTTCAGTCTCCACCGAGCACTCTTCGCTGAAGAACGTTTACTCTTGTACACGACGTCTACTACACGGGGGGGTATCCTTATAGCCCTCCTAGCCTTCACCTTTGTACTCTCGTCGCTGTCCTACGAGAGAATAAAAACGTGAAATGTCTCTGCAGCAAACATAAGGAAATCCTTTTACACTTTCTCACATGCGCAGTGCTTCAATTCATGCACGCTGCATAGTGTTTCTGTTGAATGCAGAACGACGAAGAACTTGGTTCTTTTAGAACGTCGGATGAACGCGAGAGCATCCTCGTTAGGTGCCAGCTCTTCCGAGAAGCTCCCAAGAGTTTACAAGGAAGCTTTCAAACAGTTATACAATACGAGACGCTGGGGCCCTCGCCTACTTGATGAAACATGTCGTCGATTCAACATCTCTCCTCGAAAAATGTTGCGAACATACGGCGTCCTACTAGTTGTACGCTTGGCTCGTTCCAAACCTTTTCGCCGAAGAACGTTTAGAAAAGGGGAAGTTCTGGGTGATGACACGCTGAAGAGCGTCCGCGAAACGCTTCTTTCTGCTTCTTTTTCCCGGTATTCAGACAGACAGCATACAGATTCGTTACTGAACGGAACCCAAATTCAACTCAAGTTGAGGGAAAAGGCCCGCTTCGTTGATCCAGAAAAGGAAGGAGACACGTTTCATCGCGCTGTCTGCTCCTTGCCACATGCACAAGACGTCTCGGAAGATGTGCGCATAGAAATAGCGAACAAACTTCGTGCTTTTTACGAGTCAGGCCGTTTTCAATCTGACGGAAAAAAAACGAAACTACAGCCTGTTTCACAACTAACAGAACATTTGACTCGTTATCGACTGTACACGAACTATTGGCGGCGTCAGCTGCTGGCAAGACACTCGTCTAATCTATATCTTGATTTGTGCACTTTTGCGAGTGAAGTGTATTCAGACAGACATGCAGTTGATGCGGGAATCAAAGCTATTACCAGTGCTTTCGAGACAGATATTATGGCACTGAGGTTCGGTCAGGAGTTTCGAGTTTTTGCTAGTCTTCTTCACGGGAAAGCTTCTTCTTTATGGAAAAAGTTTGTCGCCGCGAAAGGAGACACGAGTAACATAAACTCGGTTGGATTCAGATGGTTTAGGCGAGATGTCAGTGGCGAACGGATAGCAGAGGAGGTGGGCTTGGAAGGCATACAGGCTACTCATGAAGACCCTGGGCGTTTGCTGGATTCAAGATATATCAGCAGCGATGACTTGTACCAAGCGGCGTTAGACCTGGGCAGAGAGGACTCAAAGTATAAGCAAATAAGGCACCTTTTTGAGGCGCTATGCAAAAAGACTTCAGCAGGTGATTGTCGAGAAACAGTGAGGATTGTGTGGAAGGCAGGAGGGCTTTCTTGGTTGAGAAGGGCGTTGGTCACCGATATCTGCAAGAAGGCAGAGTTAACTGAAGATGAAGCCCGTCGTATTCAAAGCTTTGCGCGGGGGTATTTCGCCGCTGGGGACAAGATCTAGCTAGGGGGCTTATTTGAGAAGTCGTGTGCAAAGCGGCGCAGACATCTCACTACAGACTCGGTATCCGATAAGGTGGCTCTGTAGTGCAGAGCCACCTTATCGGATGCCGACGGCGCTGTCTGTCACGCTTCAGCGTGTCAGACGACCTGCACTGGCACCTCAATTTCGTAAACGTTGTCTCAAACGAAGCAACGGATGGACTTCCCACGAACCCGACGAACACCTATTATCCCATGCGCAATGTCAGCTGTCTCTGAATACTAAGCCGCCAAAATGCCTCGGTCTAGCTGGGTAGCTAGCCTCTAGCTTCCTCTTAGAACTCCTGTCGGCGTTTTTCTCTCGATAATCATCAATCTGATTCGAGCAATACGAGGAGGGGCAGCTAGGTAGAGTGCGGCGGTAGTCTGCCCCATGAGATTGGAGGTGGAACGCCAGGGGTCGACTGTCGGCTCAAATTTGATCCGAAACTTTACAGACCAGTGAAATTGGTGCGCCAGACGAGCATGCATCAACCGTGATGCCAAGTCCCACGTGACCATGTCACATAGGTCGCGTCACCCGCTTTCCTTTTCCCAAGCTCCTGGCAGTCTCGAAGTCTTCTTGAACTTCGCGCAAGTCTACAAAGGTGATTCGCCGTCGCCACCGGCAGTGCTTTACTTCCCGCACACGCACATTCACCTTCTCTAATATCTGCCCTCTGTACCACTCCGGAAGTCTCGTTGACTTTTCGCCTTCCGATTACGATGCAGCGACACCCTTCAGGATGTGATCCCCGGGCCTTTCGCGGCCGCAACTCCCTCAACATCCCACATCAAAATGCAAGGAAGCGGAGACCATATGACCCTGTTTTGGAAACGCTTCCGGGAATGCAAACTGCACTTGGCGAGTTAGAACGCTCGGGACCGAGTTTGTATCGCGGCACTATAGAAAGGTCCAACCTCAACCGTCTTGCCAATGACCTTACCGAGATTCTCGTTCGCCATGTGAATCGCATACGTTTCCAATCGAAAATCGCCTCACAGAGCCACCCGAACCATGCCAATGTGGCTCACGAGGAGCCAATGGTCCCGAGGAAGAGAGCACGCCCTGCACGGTATATTGAAGAATCGGACCGCCCGGACAGTCGTTTCAACGCCCCTTCACGGAGACCTCATCGACTTCATGTGAACCAGGAATCAAGAGGTTTTCCGCATAGACGTTCCCTTCCACAAGATCTTAGCCATTCGCGACCCCAAAGAAAGCGCCGTCTCGTTCGCTACGCGTCTTCCGAAGAAAGCGATGATGATGATGTACGAGAAGTACATCGAATGGAACGCCCACGCCGCTCGAAAGAAATAAGGAGGAATTTGAATGATGATATGGCCTATGAATACATGGAGAAGGCAGCTCGAGAACGAGAAGAGGAACGAAGACGCCAGCGAGAGGTTGAAGAAGCGGAGAAACAAGACGCCATGAGTGTCGATGACAGCTCAGAGGACGATGACGACTTAGATTTCGTTCCGAAGATTGTTTGTCCAAAGCCCTACGTGCGGGAAAGGGCCCTGCAATCTGATTTCGCGTCGATGACACCAATCATCACTGATCCCGATGATGACACTGATACGGAACACTATCGGAAATGGAATGCTCGGCGCACGAAGAAGACAGTTCATGACGACAACAAGACAGTCCATCTCGAGCGAAAGCAATGTCAAATCTTTCCGGTCGGAAGGAAGACTAGGCTTGTTCGTGATGTTGTTGTCAACACGGAATTAATGAGGGCATTGGCGAAGATGGGTCAGCACCACAAGCATTACAAAAGCATCCTCCGCCCGCTTCCTAATATCCCTGTAGATTGCCTTCAACCTGGGGGGCGGCATTGGAAGGATTTTGGAATCACTGAGGCCTTTCGGAAAGCTCCAACAGCGCCATTGTTTCACGCGAAGGTTGCTAAACAGCATCGTAATCCCATCACTCCAGACAAGAATGCCTCTCTTTCAACAAACACGCCAAACTTGAGCAATGCAACAGTTGAGCATAAAAGCGGCGCATACGGTCCAAAAGACTTGGCCCAACGATCTGGAGGTATATTGGCTATGATGGAAGCGAACGCTTCCAAAAAGGCCGTGAATGGGGATCCTGAAGTTTCCTCAATTCGGACCTTAGCTCGTGAACAATCAAGTGGACATAGTGCACCGCCGAGGAGGTTGAATGGTTTAAATCAAACGCTGCATGAAGCTAACCCTCTGTTGAACCAAAGAGAGCAGCGAAAGGTACCAAGCGAGCCTTCCAATGTAAGGACTGGCACATCGGCAACTGTTGGTCTTCCGGGAGAGGACTCTTTAATCAAAAAGATGCAAAAGTACAAGCCAATCAGTCCTAGACCGATGCCCACAATGAGGCAGGATGTTGGTCGTAATATGAGTCATACTAATCAACAGCACTCATCCAGCGTCACCCAAAGAACCGATGGCGTCCCTACCCAGGCTGTAACTGGTCCCAATGTCCTTTACCCCGTGCGATCAAATGCGTTTCAGCAAAGCATGCAATTACCGTACAATCATCAGATGGTTTTGAGTTCAAACCAGAGCGGGTCATCTCAAATGAATGCGCTCTACCGACAACCTCCGTATCCCGCAAAGGAGCAACGAAAGCAGACACCGTCCACATCAGCAGCTCAACAGACATCTGCGATTGCTCAAATAACCCCAGGTCAAAGATACTTACTACCAGCGGGTTCCCAGCGACGGCCGAGCAAAGAAGAGATCCAAGCCTACCAAGTCATGTTGCAGCGAGGTCTTGTTCCCACGCAGCTAAATCCTCAGCTCCTACAAATCCAGGCTTTCCAGGAATGGCAGCGTCAGGTCCGTATTCAAAGCCTGCAGCAACAACAGATCCTTCAAAGGCAACTTCAGCAACGGCAGCAAATCTTGATGCAAAGCGCGCCACATAGCATCACACCTCAGGCCCAGCAGGTCCCTCTGGACAATCAAAGGATTACGGATCACCGACCCACTCGCCAGTTTCGAAATGAAACCAGTGCAGTGAGAGAAAGCGGTATCCACCAACAAAGTCCCATACGAGACAGTGAGAAATCTGTAAATATTGCGACTGAGGCGAAGAGTGGAATAGAAGACGGATTACTTGATGCTACAACACCGTTGCGTTCCTCATATACCGATATGAATGGGCGACAATCATCGCTTGTTTTGCCTGACCCCGCGACCGGTTCCTTTTCTGTACAAGATCGACAAACTGCACAGCCACCAGCACCTTCGTTTCCAGGAAATAGACCCTCTTCATTGAAAGCTCAAAGACTGTCACAAACGTCCAACGCGTTTATCTTGCCGGATTCTGAGGTCGACCTTGATGCAATCGTCAGAGGTAGCAGGTCTGAGAGGAAGCATAACGCGAAGAAACAAAGGTCTGAGGCTCCCAGGAACGTCAGGAGAATGGTTAATGAAGTATCTACAACGGCTGCAACTCCTGCCGATCAATCCGAGGTCCAGGTAGTAAAGACTCGACCACCTGTGGCGCCGGATTCTTCAGTTAGAGGAGTCCCCGGATGGCAGTGGGAACGACTAGATTATCTGATGAACCAAACAAACGGCCTAAATACAGTTCAAGACCGCGATCCAGAATCCAATGCAACTAACATTGACCGCAGTGCTCGGGACAGTTTCAGAGATCACCAAAGACAATATCAAGAAGATTATAGGGCACAGTATGAATTGCAATTGCGAAAGGTAATGGAAGAAATCAGAAAGAAAAGCGGGCGTACAAGTTTAGAGCGGGAATGAAATACGGATTTGTATTGCCTTCCAGCAACTTCTTGGTTCATGGAAAACATGCTAATAACTCGAATGGTTTGGACACTGTCACGGCCATGACAGAAGAGGAAGATTTTTCTTGCAGAGCCTCGAAATCTTGTACATGAATTGTGATTCCGAAGGCAAGGTATGAACATCAAGTGTGTTTAGGGCCCTTTTGTCTTTATATACGCGAGTATATGCTTGCACTGGTATTGCCACATGCAGATGTACGTGGCCCAGCTAGTCTATGAAATCAAGGTTAAGCTCGTAACAAGTGTATTGTAGTGTCTCTGCTGAAATCCATGATTTTGTCCCAGGAGGTCATTCGGAAACTCTCGTAGATAGCACAATATACGGAGAAGGAAGACTGTAGAATGGCTTGTTTTCTTTTCTTTAGATAGCGTTGCCATGGCATTGGATCCCCACGGAACAGTCAAGGTTGGAGCATGATTCAGTCGTGGGGTTTAGTTTTGCTCACGGAGCCTATATGAGGTTGGCTTGAATTGCGCTTCGTTCGTAGATTGTATTGAGACGTGATCTTCAGCACAAAGCTTCTGGGACTCCATTCTCAACCAGAAATGCCCGATGGCTTGGAGCAGGCACCAAAGGTACAACCCAGCAGAGGCTTTTGCACGAAGACTTAATTTCCCCAACTTACGGTGAGCACACCCGCTTATTTTTGCTCTTGAAAAGAAACACTATCCCAATAATACTAGTTCGAACATATCTTCTCTCTCTCTCTCTCTTTATGGGTGTAACAGCCTCGTTCCGGCGTCTACAGAACGTTTCTGTTGAAAAAAACGTTCTCTCCCTTGGAAGCCCAAAACCGAACACATCTTAACATGCACCCTTGGTAGTCATCTCTTGTGTAATGCTTATATCTTGCAGGGCATACCAGTGCACTAGGTTCACGCACTGTCACGCTGCAATATATTGTGTGTTTCTCGTGTGTTGCTGAAATTAGAGCCTTCCGGAAAGCCTGCATTTCTCAACGCAAATTGGTCATCATGTACCATAATGATAAGCTGCGATTGTACTGGGCTTTAAGACTCTGCAAGAGCGAGAAAAGCAGAAGTTGTACTAGCGCAATTCCACATCGGCCTCGTTCCGTTTCTTCATCCTGTAGATTCTTTCATGCAGAAAAAGACATTTTGTAGGTGGTGTCTAAGAAAGATACGAGCGGAACGAATAGATGAACCTAATAAAAACAGTAGCAGGAGTTTACTTGAGAAATGTAGAACCGTGGAACGTTGTTCCCTTTACGAACGTCCGACGTGTGCATCGGTCGATACACACATCGGAACGTTCGTCCAGCACTTTGATGCAAGACCAAAACGTAACGAGCGTAGTTATTCCTAGATGCCCGAACCAAGTGGAAGGGGCACCCAAGGGAGAAGCAACTTCGGCCACATCTGATAAGGACTTCGTGCTTTCGTTGCACCTCCTTGCTTTCTACATGGCGAATAGAACGTTGCAGTGCCAGTATGGCATCAGCGTCAAAAAGACGTCGAACAAGTTGTCCTAAGCTGCCCTCTGACGAGACACTCGTGAACCTGTTACCCACTATCTTCTTCTTCTTTAGTATGGTCTGCACCTCCTCATTGCGAAGGAGCAGGAAAACTACGCTAAGCTAAACGTAATTCTCTCTTCTAAGGAAGGCCAAAAACTTCGACGGGTATTGCTTAATCAAGTCTAACAGAGGTTTCTCTTCTCGTTCTCTTGAGGTAGGTAGCTCGTTTCGCTGAGATACGCTTGTAACTGGGCACCGGCTATCAAAAACGCCAAAGACTTGATTAAGCCGCAGAAGCCTTTGGCTGTTTTGAAGAGAGAAAACTTCACCTATAGCGTTGCTTCAGACTTGTATTGGAATTCTGATGTTCCGTAATCAGGGATTTATCATGGCCGAACTGTGGACCGGATGATGACCATGATGGGGCTACATTTGTATGACGCGCATCACGGCAATGGTAGTATGATTCAAAACAACTCCTACCACTGTGAACTCCGTCATCCCTACGCGTCACACATTCAACTCACAAGCGCAACGACGTACGAGGTTCTCTCTTGGACCAGCATTCGCGCGCTCCGTTCTCTAGTATACTTGACCGGTTGTAGGCTGTCAAAACGAGATGAAGAGGTGAGGTAATCTGAAAGTACCATATATCCATCTGCTCATTCCCTACGGCCTTGTCGTTTACAACGAACAATCATTTGCTTTTCTCTTCTCATAAGCTTCCTCATAGAAAAATGGAGGCTTTCCTATCAGACCCAATGTTTCCATCATAGATGTATCCTTGTCAAACTCGGGATTGGGTGTCGTCAGTAGCTTTTCACCAGTGAATATCGAATTTGCTCCAGCCATAAAACACAGCGCCTGCTCCGATTCTGACAAGGTTACTCTGCCGGCACTCAATCGTACCATAGAGCGCGGCATTACGACTCGTGCAGTTGCAATCATTCTGCAAAGGTCCCAAACTCCTATCGGTTTGGCAAATTCCAAAGGAGTACCTGCATTGGCTACCAGTGCATTTACTGGTACACTTTCGGGATGTTCTGGTAACGTGGACAAAGTATGAAGCAATGAAACTCGGTCTTCATGGCTCTCACCCAGACCGATGATGCCTCCACAGCAAACGGATACCCCTGCTTCGCGCACATTCTCCAAAGTCTTGAGGCGATCTTCATAGAAACGAGATGTGATCACTTGCGGATAGAACTCTTTGGATGTGTCAAGATTATGATTGTATGCTGTTAGACCTGCATCTTTCAAAGCTATAGCCTGCTCTTTGGTCAGAAGACCCAAAGTAGCGCACACTTCCATTCCCATTCCTCGGATTTCTTTGACCATGTTCAATACCCGTCCAAACTGTCTAGGCCCTACCTGTGAGACACCTCTCCATGCTGCTCCCATGCAAAATCTTGTTGAACCTGCTTCCTTAGCTTTTCTCGCTTCCTTCATTACATCTTCAAACTCCATGAGTTTCTCTGCCTTCACCTCCGTTTCAAACTTTGAACTTTGCGAACAATACTTGCAATCTTCAGGACACCCCCCTGTCTTGATGGATAGAAGGGTGCACCTTTGTACTTCTCGCGGGTCGAAGTAGATTCTATGAGCTGTTGCCCCATGATATATTAACTCAAGTAGCGGTTGGTGATAAATATGTCGTATTTCTTCTCGAGACCAATTATGACGAACGGGGTAACTTTTTAGCCCAAAACTGTTCTCAGCCTGCATTGAAGATTGGTTCATGCTATTGGATGGCGGGATGGGAATAGAGGCAGATGGCGCCACAGTCTCAGAAACCTGAACCGCTGGGGTCTTCGCTCCAGAAACCCATCGCCGACATGTGCGCATTAATGATGACCTCAGCGTTGAAGAGGCCATCTTCAAGAATACTCGTCACGTACTCTTTGTGACTTCTAAACTTTGCTCTCCTCTGGATATATTCAGAGCAGTTCGCCAATGCTTCCGATGTTTGAAACTTGAGAGGAACTTTTGCACGGCAGTGAGTGGCAACTGAAGGTAATCCCGCGAAAGAAAGATGGTATAACAGGGTACGGATACAGGGGTAGCCTAGTTCGGGGAGATCGAGGCAACGTTTTACTCAAAAAGTCGACAAGGGTAATACATGTAAGAAAGCCCAACGGAAGTTTTGCCTTCAAAGTGACAAAAAATGAACAGCGTTTTTTATGTCAAGTTCGGCCGGTAGAAACACAAGAGCTCTCATGAAGAGTTCCTCCTCTTCAAGGCAACCACCAAGGTAGGATCAGTAAATGCACCACGAGTACTAAGTTGTTGTGCCGCGTGAAATGAAGCGATTTGGTAGAAGATAAATCATAATATTCCGAAGAGGAATATCTACGAGTTCATTTCAACCCAACATGATACCAGCTCCAGGGGGGGATCCCACTGACGCTCTTGGCCATCACGATGAGGAGAACCCAGTCGTCTTCCTGGATATAGGGATTGGGAACGAAGAGGTTGGGCGAATAACTCTCGAACTTTTTGCAGACGTATGTCCGAAGACCGCAGAGAACTTCCGTCAGTTCTGCACCGGCCAGTACAGAAAGGATAATAAACCAATCGGGTATAAAGATGTTCTATTTCATCGGATCGTTAAGGGCTTCATGGTGCAAGGAGGGGACTTTGTCAATGGCAATGGCACCGGTTGCATGTCCATATACGGAGAGAAAGCGTTCCAAGATGAATCACTCGGTGCCTTTCGCCATTCTGGCGCTGGCGTCCTGGCTATGGCTAACAGTGGTCCTAACACCAATGGTAATCAATTCTACATCACTTGCAAGCAATGCGCTTTCTTGGATGGAAAGCACGTTGTGTTTGGGAAGGTGACGAACGAAGAGTCAATGACTGTGGTGAGAACGTTGGAGAATGTTGCTGTTGACGGCAGCAATCGACCTCTTCTTGATAGCAAAGTTGTGCAATGCGGAGAACTTTGACCAAGGGTCAGGTTGGCTTCGTAGAATACAGTAAACAGTTGAGAAGATGATGATCGCATCCCGAGTCTCTAATAGTGATGTTAGCGCAGTCTTGGTTGTTTTACATTACTGCCGGAGCTGGGACCCGTTCCCAGCATGTAAATAAGTCAACTGTAGTGGGGCTATTCATTACCCATGGTAATCGCACTTAGCGCTCATGGCCTTCGTCATCTGAATCTTCGTAAGGAGTATTCTCAATGTCTCCGTCTGGCACACCACGAGCAGTAAATCTGGCGAACAGCACTCGAAGCCACATAAGCGGTGGTAGCTTCGGACCTCTCAATTGCTTGAGGGGAGCGAATTCTTGGATTCTGCTGTACGCAAACGCGCCAAACATCCAACAATAACAGAAGTAATAGAAAAAGGTACCGCGGAAAGGTCTGTCAAGAATGGCTGGCTGCCATACTCTGACATAGTAGTGATGACCTACGACGACGACTCCCAACGTTTCGCCCAGAGCACCGAGAGTCATCTTGGATGCCAAAACCAGAACTCGAAGCAAAACAAAGTTCACGTACGAAAAGCATGCGACCAACTGAAACAAGAAGAACGCTATGGGGAACCTATGCTTCATAACATAAAGAGGGTCATCGAACAGGATGGTAAAGCAGATCAACATAACCAGCCAAAAGCAAGCACAGAAAATGTCGCCTAAGAATAGCAAACGCGCTATTGTGAGCTTTCCTCTTACTTTGGAGTATATTCTGTAGATTGAAACCGCTGCAAGGATCATGAACGCGTAGATGAATAAAGAGGTAAGCAGTTCAAGGAACTTTGAAGTTCTGGATACTCGTCGACGATAGGTGCGCGCTGTTGCGGAGAGATCGGAGAACATTGGCATGACATCGGTCATGGTCTTATTGAAAAGATTACGAGATACATTGCCCCAATTGTGCGACCGTGACTCCAGAACGTCAGCAAGAGTTGGATCTTGAAACCTTTTCTCTGTGGAATCCTTCTCCTGGTTAAGAAGTTGAAGTCGGGCTTCAAACTGTTGAATATGGTCTTTGAGGGATGCGACCTGGGTGGACATTCTGGCTATGGAATCCTGCTTGGCGAGGACGTCATTCTTGGCTGCCTCTAGCTCCTTTTCGCGCTTTTCCTTCTCCTTAAGTTCCCACTCCTTAGCACCTTGCAAATGTTCTGCCTCTTCATCTACAGCAGCCTGCTCGTCCTTAAGACGCTTGATATCCTCACGAATGAATTCGAGTTCTTTAGAACGGTCAGAAACCTCGCCGCCGAGCTTCTTCTCTAACTCGGACAGCTGCGCAGATGAAAGGCTCTGCAGATCAACTTCTTCTTCACCCCATACGGAAGCAAGAATTGTGAGCGCCAGCAGGAATGAGACCTGGATACAGCGTGTCATAGAGAGAGCTAAATGATGTCAACAAGCAGCTTAGTAGCACGCAAACACGCCAGGGCGCGAAGAAGAAGATATCCAGGGCACGCGGCCCCGCGGCATAGAGTTACGACCAAAGCTGAGCGCGGTGAATGTCAGCAAGTGGTTCCCGGCGCTGACAGTAGGCGGCAGTGCTTACAGCGCGCGTCGAGGCTCGGATCAACACAGAAGTGCTCCGTGCGTTCGTGATGGGCTGTTGGTGCGACACTTGGCGTGCGTGGAGTGCCCACCACGTCAGCCTCGGAGATTGTGCATCGTTCCCGTTTGGCTCTCTGTTTGGTTGCATCCCCCGTCAACGCCAAATGCGAGTCCACCGTCATCGGGTTATTGGAAGTTGTGCAACCGTCGAACCTCCTTAGCATGGCATTCATCGCCCCTATCTTCAACTCATTTCTCAGCACCCGCACTGGCTCTTATGCATTTTCCCAACCTTCGTCTATACGCAGAAGCCGCCGTGCTCGCACATCAGCTGTAATTTCCTGCTCCGCGACCAACCCAGCCGAAACTGAACCCCCAGCCGACATCCAGCAGACTTTTGCTCCTCCACCTTCTACTTTTTATCAGGCTATAAAACAAGCTCAGCAAGCGGTAACGGAGGCCATTAAAGCTGGTTTCCGTATCATTGAGGTTGAGTTTCCACCCCTACCTGCCGCTCAACTGGAGAGTTCTGCCGTCGGTGCTTACGACGTTTCAGATGCTAATCTTCGTCTTGCTATTGACTTTTCGTCCAAGTTTGCGGCTGAAGGAAAACAAGTTGCAATTGCCTTTCCGGATCTTATCGAGAAGGACCGAGCGGTAGAGCTGAACAATGAGAGCGAGGAACCCATCGAAAACGTTCGTTTCAGTGCCGTAAAAGACTCGAAAAAAGGCGCATTTCTAGAGCGTCTTTGGGTTAAGCCTGAGCTTGAAATTGCTGTCAGGGATGAAGATGATATGTTTGTCGTGTTAGGTGCTTCATGTCAGGAGCTGCCGGATGTCGAACGTCTTGTTAACGATGTAGGCGAACGTCCCGTTATTCTTTTCAATCTCAAGTTGGATACAGCCCGGGGCGATCTTGGACTACCTGCGTTTCCTCGAAAGGACCTCCACTTTCGTTTTCTCAGCAAGGCCTTGCCCGTATACTACTTACGAACACGCACTTATTCGAGATCCATGACGCGACCTCCGTACGTAGTCAATTTCTCCGGTGCTTTGTATAAAGTCTTTCCAGGCCCATACCAAGTTTTGTTGGACACCTCCGCCGGCAATTATGAGCGGTTGACTACATTGGAAGAACGACCTCCTTTGGGGCAGGTACGAGACATTTTAACCGACGGGCTGAAGATAGAAGGTGTGGCCGGGAAGGATGCCTCGTTTCTCTCGAAGGGGTACAAGTCGATGACTTGGTGGGAAGAAGATCGTTCAAAAGCTGTGTCTCAGAACTGGCGGTTATAGAAAGCTCTTCTTACACCACCACATTAGCAATCTCTGGTACGTGTGGTGGATCGCTATTCGTCATATGACTTCTTTATCAGAACAGGTCCCATGTGAATGCTCTCTTTCTGTTCCTGCGTTGACAGTTGGGTCAGATTTCAACTCACAACTACCGTGGTTGTCTCTGTGTCAACAGTAGGAAAGAGGGCCGTGGCGGTTCCCCTTCTTTGCGTTTGCCAGGACTCTACTCTTTCCCTACAGGTAACACCTAAACTTTAAGAGAAGTCCTCTCTTTTGCTCTCTCTTCGCATCTACACGAATTCTATATCTTCACTACGTGGCAAAGTTTTTGTTCAAAGAAAAATTTATCTCCCGAGGCAGTCTAAAACATTCATTCTACGTTCTTATCATCTGACGAAGAGATGCTATTAGTCTAGTAAAAATAGGCCCGAAAAGAAGCTCGCAGGATCAACGCTTGAAATATGTTTTCTGTTCTTTCTATTAATCGTAGATGTTGGACTACCACCACCATTTGCGGGAGGGAGGCCAGAAAGACGTTCGGCTTTGCAAGGTTATGACACGTGACGACGCTTTCGTAAGCCACTGTACAAAAGTGTCCGGCCAGACATCTGATGCAAGTGGATAGCTGACCTTATAGTGGTCTCTCACAGAATGAAAGCCCGTAACCAAGGAGTCATTATCTCTTCGCCCTTTTTGATTAAAAGGCACATAGATCCAACTTCCAGCCTGGAAATCTCGCCAGAATGGCGTTCACAAAGTGCAACTTGAACTTTGAATGACGAGATTTCCAGAGCAAAAACAGGACAATTTACGGTGTTTGTACATATAGATACAGGTGTACAACCGTGCCTTGCCCAAGCCAAGTTGGCGTGAAGCCCAACCATTACGCGAGACTTAATCCAGAAACAAGCGTTGCAGGTATGCTTCCCCTGCTAAGTCGTTCCGAACTTCCATTCGTTGTTTTCGCCATAGTCTTCTTGATCGTTTACCGCATTTTGAGTGAATCTGATACCATGTCAGCATCCAAACAATCGCTGAGATTAGTAATTCTGTCTGACACACACCGTTACTTTCGTCATCCGGTACCAGATGGGGATATCCTTGTTCACTGCGGAGATTCGGAGTGGCGCGTGGACGAAGCAAATGACTGGGCTTCAAAGTTACCTCACGCGAACAAGATATTCGTATCCGGTAACATGGATAGGCGGTTTAAGGGCAAGACCAATGAATTCCGTGATATTATATACCTGCAGGATTCAATGGTGGAGGTAAATGGGTTGAAAATCTACGGTTCGCCTTGGACACCAGAGTTTGTCGGCGAGTTCCAGTTGAGCAATAAAAAGCAAGCAGAAGATGTTTGGGATGGGGTTCCAAACGATGTTGATATTCTGATAACACATGGGCCTCCCAAAGGCATCCTGGATACTACTAGTCGTGGTCTTCGTGTTGGAGATGCAGTTCTTCTGGAGAAAGTACGTGAAGTGAAACCTCGTGTTCATTGTTTTGGCCACGTTCACGAGAGCTACGGAACTGTGATGAATGACGGCCCAACCCTCTTCTGTAACGCGGCAGTTTTCAACGGCCACGCACCTCTTGTCGTTGACATACCGTTTGATCACACGAAACCTGCTCGACTTGTTGCTTAGACGCGTGTTCCTGAGAGAGATCCTTGGACTGCTAGAACTACCTCCAGTCGTGGACCAGCACAAAGGAAGAAAGCAATCAGAGCAAGCTCGGAGCACGCCGCAGAGCCATCGATTGCAGCACCTGAGGCATATGGTATGAAACTCCGGCAAGTTTGCGTCTTTTGGAAGGCCCGGGTTCCGATGACTTGGGCTTAGCCGAAAAGAAGGATTTGATGTCCTTCGTCTTCACTGCTTTGGCTCTTGTTGCTTTCTGCGGTTTGCTTTCTTCTTCTTCCTCCTCACATTCCCTGGGAATGAAATGGAGATACCTCGTAAGTTAGTAACATCGTTTACATGACCTTTTCTCGAAAAGGGTATTGTTCACAGAACATTGTACAACGTACCAATCGACTTGCACAGCATTCTGTTGCAAGATTGTTTTCGTGGTCCCCCAGGAGAACCGGACGAAAGTGGGAAACCCGAAAAGGTCGTCACAGTTCTTTTCCATCCAGACCTTTGTGAGAGGGTCGCTCGGATATCCACTCCCTCGTGGTCCGATGAACTCCACTCGCTGATTCAAATCGCTTGGCTCGAAAGTCGCACTCCTTTGCTCTTCCGGAAAGCACCATTCTTTAATGGAGTTGTCCCTTGTTGTCTTCGCCATTATGCTCGCAGCTCCAACAATGGGATAGGTGGAATCCGCCTTCTTTGCCACGACAACTTTTTCAACCATTGGAAATCGTTCACGAAACTTGGCCGCATACTGGTCTGCATTACCCACAGTATCAACGTATATCTCCGTGACGTTGATACGTTCATCGAAAGCGTTTTGTACCAACCCAAGAGCAGTATCATGAGATATAAGGTTGAGATTGTATTTTTCCTTTCGCAACATATTGCTGCTCAGGTACTCGGCGGTCAGGGCTCTCTCAAATATACGGAGGAAAGATGCTCCTTCAATTTTGCCGCGGAGTTTGTCTCGTTGGTCTTCTTTGAATGTCTTGGAATCGTTGACACCTAGAGCCCGCAGGCTACTGGCGTGTGACTTTGGGCAAACAGCAGCTGCATACACCATCGGACCGAGTACTGGTCCTCGTCCAGCTTCGTCGATACCAAGTATGCATGGGGTTCCTGATTGCCATACGTCTCGTCCTTTGTTTTCGCTCATTGTGAGGAGGGAAGTTTTGCTTTGACGGGAAAGAAGAACCGATGATAGATTGTGTCCCTTTCGTCTGTCAGGTACTTATGTATAACTGGTAAGATATCATGGTTTGAAGGAGGGCTAGCCTTGTTGATGGTACATCGCAATGGAGATAGTTCAACACCATTTCGTTCGAGGGATACCGTTCCCGCCAATTCTCTATTACCCTTTCTGGGCAGTTGCTAAAATGATTTCAGTGAAATCGTTGAATCGTCTCCTCCTACTAGAACACGTGGATTAATTAATTGTTTTAGGTATAGGTATTCATAAAACCGTGAATGCCTTCGCATCTCTTACGTCTCAATTGCAATTCATGAGGTTTTGTTCGTTGGAATTCGTCAAGGATGTCCACAGCGTAAGAGGGCTACCCTTCGTACGTTAGGAAACTTTGCCCAGAGGGTACATGCTCAACTTCTTAGACTGAAGAAGTTATTATGCTCCATTTCATCGACTTATAGTGATTCGCAGATTGACGGAATTCGTTGCCAAGAAGGTCGTTAAGATTCAGAGCCAAAGCAAAGTTGCGTGATGGGTGTAAAGGCGGCTGTAGTTCATGATGCTCCTCGCCACGCAACGATCGTGCTCCGCACGAGGAGCAATAACATCGCTGACCGCTATTCGGTTCTAGAAACCGTGGCATCCTTTATGCAGCATTGTGATTCCTTACGCGGTGTTGCGAAGACAGTGACGCAAGTCAGCGCTCTTTGGGGAGGTCCGCCGTACATTGATTACACTGTGGTTGGTTCTCGTTTTCGAGTGCTTCTAGTGTGGGACGAAGAGCCGACCGAATTTGATGTTTGCTATGATGTACATAATGCGATGAAGCGCCTCGAAAGCGCGGTGCAGAACGTCGTGGACGCATTAGAAGCTCGCTCTGTGGAAGCAGTTGCTGCGGTGTACGATGCAGCTGGACGCGTATTGCGTTCTGAGTTTTCACCAGATCTGGTCGAGGCAAAGTCGTCTCGAGCGAAGACGTTGTCTATCCCAGGATCAAGACGCTCATCTGTTTCAACTGAACCGAAGAAGAGGAAGAGTTTGTTTGGTCGCATTGGTTCCGCGCTTAAGTCCTCATCTGATGCAACTAAGAAGCCTCTAAAGCACGAGCCACTATCCCCGTTGCCATCGGAGAAGGAGTCTAGCGTGGCCGCCTTTGGCTCGACCACAGCACTTGATAATGAAGTTGGTCACTTGGAATTATCAGATGAGGTGTTTAAGTGGACGGAATTCGCTCCCCTTCAAAGCGATGAAAATGACTTGAACTGGTTCGTGGAACTTATTAAGGGAAATGAAGAGCAAGAAGTGCGTGCTGAACCCCCAAGACTTCGCACGAATATCTCCACGCCACTTACTATTTTCGCACCAGATGCTTCGGGTGTTGAAACTGGAGCTCTTTCACTGATACCTCCGAAAGATAAAACAGGGACAACACCGATGCAAAGTACACTGCCTCACAATATTATTATAGAGTCGCCAGCTTCCATGGCTGCTGAAAGCGCTACGACGGCTACGAGTAAGACAGCTTCTGTTGTCGTTCAAAGTGTAAATTCAACGCCTCAAATGATTCCTACAGGTGTGAGAGAGAATGCTGAATCAAAGGGCACGATTGTCACTGCAACTGAAGAACGAAAAGTCGCAAGCAGGGATAGCAGGCTTGCGAACGGCAGTTTTTCTAAGAAACCCGACGATACAAAAGAAGATTTGGCGGTTGAATCGCTGGGTGCTCTAAAAGACGAAGCAGCCTCAACAAATGCATCAGCACAAGAAGAGCAGGATTCTGCAGTTCGCTCACGGATGAACGACTTTGCGCGCTCAATGCAATCTGGAGAATTCCCAACTGCACTGCGCCAGGTGACCGCCACACTGCAGTTTCTTTCTACTATTAACCCCCGCCGAGAACGTGAAACTACAACCTGTGCGAATTACTATGTTGCGATGAAAATTCTTTCTCGCAACGCTGCACTTGAGCGCGAACTATCTGTTGTGCTTCCAAATTCGCCAGACGCAGTTCAACGACATGTCGAATGTGCACTGCTGACTATGTTTCTTGCCGAATTGAAACATTTGCTTCCTCGACACCGGATAGCTGCAATGCAGGTGGCCATTGAGAAGAATGCTGTCGTTGGCAACTACGGGATGTGCGCAAGATGGTTGCGAGAACTTATCGAACGGGCACCGGAGCGCGCGAAAGCGGAGTTGCAAAACAAGCTTTCAGTCTGTGCGCGAAACGGAGAAACGAACAAACACATGCCACCCACCAACCGAATTTGCTATTCTACGTTGCAAGTAGTGACTTCCCCATATGGTAAGTGCTCTGTTTGCGAGGCAGTGTTTCATGGATTTTCGTCTGGTGTCTCTCACGGGCAACTATGTGGTGTCTGTTTCGTAGGTATCGTCCATCGTAGAGTGTAAGGACTATGTGATCGAGGCCACGTCCACGGCGACTGCAATTAGCTGCCACTAGTGAGTTGGTTTAACCTAATTCGAAGAGGCGCGAAGATCTTCACTGCTCCCAGGCGATATTTGTGAATCGAAACTGCAAGCAGCTCCATAATCTTCAAGGGAGCCGCGCGTGCACCTGGTGTGTCCAATGGGGCCTAGGAAACATTCAAACCGCCCGGCTCTTGTTGCCTCTCACCCAAGGCATGCTTCTGTAAACGACGCGACCCGAGCTTACCTGGAGTATCCATCGGCAGACGACTCTGTCTTATCTCGCACACGCACAAGACCCCCTCGTACCTCAAAGTTCAGGGGATCACGTCCACGAGCACATGGCCGGAGTTCCGTGCTTCCTGGCTCGCAGTCAAAGCTCTTGCGACCATTAAGATCGTGCGTATCTCATCTTTCATCTGAAGCAAGTGAGGTGAGCGTTGGTCGACTCTGGGTTCGGATTCCACATAGATTGCGCCGTGTTTTGTTTATCGCGGGTTTCATCGTTGTCTACTACTATGTGTTCGCAAAGCATCACTACTATGACCGAGAGATATCAGATATTCATGCTGAAGTTGAAAAACTAGTTCAAGAAGCCTCAGAATCGGGATTTATGGGACGGCAGTTTGTTGAAGCCGATCTACCCCCTATCCTTCGAGAATCAGTAGTACTTCCAGTTCTTGGGAATCAGTACAATTCCTCCGAGGACAAGACTGCAACGAAATCCGGTTCAAGTACGAAAAAGGCGAAGCCGGATAAGGGCTCTGCTGATAAAAAGCTCTCCAAGCAGAAGGGATCAACTGAAGATGACAGTCTACCCTTGAAGAAGAAAAAGAAAAAAAAAAAGAAAGCCACGAAAGAAGCTGACGTAGAGCCTAAAGCAAAAAGTAAGGCTAAAGCTGGGGAAGATGAAGGCGAATCTAATCACGTCAGCGACACTCATGTGGAGCGGACGAAAATGAGCAGCAGAGAGACCGTTCCAGCTTCATCGAAAGAGCAGAAGAACTCCGCATCACCTTCTCCGCTATTAGATAGCCCTATTGGCAAGGGAGCGGGTACATCAACTGAGTCAGATTCAGGGCACGGCTCGCGGTCAACTTCGGTGTCCCCAGTTTCGCCATCCCCAAATGCAGCGAGAATTGAAACAATAGAGAATGGAGCTCAAGAGAATAGTACGACTGATGTTGTAGCGACAGAGGTGGACGACTCTATCTTTGAAGATCTGTCTTTCGAGGACGTACCGAAGGGAATGATACCTGTTCTGAAATGGAAATACGAAAAGGTGAAGGATCCTACTACTACGGAACAAATTTTCGGTATTGGCGATAGACTCGAGCACATCGGGGTCTATAAGCCCCTTTGTATTGATTCAAACTCCAGCGATGCACTTGTGTTTGAGGGCGAAACAATCTGCAGTGGTTTTAACAGAACGGAAGGCTGGCTCATTCATTATTGTGCAGTCATGCGAGAAGCATTGTACAAAGAAGACCTTCTTCAAGTCCAGGACGCAAAGAAAGAACTTACTTGGCTTCAAGAGAATGAAGCGGATATTCAATGGGTTGAAGGTGTCACCGTCTTACAAATATTAGAGAGAAACTGCGGCAATATAGCTCACTATGGGGGACGACTTCTCTTTCTTCAACATATCATAGAAAATATTGCGGCTTACGTATCTATGCCAGCAAAAGTGGATCAAGTTCTCATTCTGCCTACTCATCATATCATGAAACGCTTTCTATACCCTCAAAACTATGAGTATTGGCATAAAACAATGCTGAGCGCCTTGTTGGCGCCATCGAAGCCCGGGGTTGGTACTCTTGGAAACTTTCTTTATCGGCTGTCGAAAGCAAAGGATTTGAAAGAACCGCTGGTGCAACTGCTTCACAACTACTCTTTGGCAGGTAGTGAAAACCCGAACAAGAAGTATGTTTGCTTTCGGAAAGTAGTTATTCCAGGTTTTCTAAAAGGTCGCTTCTTTGTCAATGACATGGAGTATCCGTCAAAACGAATATCACTACAGAGCAGAACTGAAGGTGCTCCATCGGTACCAAGAGATAGTCTAAGAATGCGGGAGAGAGTGTCAGCCCTAATAAGACAAACTCCTGTACTAGAAAGAATGAGGAAGGTAATCGTTTTGTTGGATCGGAATGGCTCTCGGCGAGTGTTTGAGACAAAGACGAGGTCAAAGATGATCGACATGTTCACTTCCGTTGGCAAGGAAAAAGGATTTGCGTTCAAAATCGTTGACTTTTCCAAGAAACCTTTTGAGGAGCAGTATCAAATGGTCAGCGGATCAGCAATCGCGATTGGCATCCACGGTGCCAATTTGGTCAATACCATGTTCATGCCTCCACTTTCAGTTCTCATTGAACTGTTTCCCAATGGATTTTGGCACGCCATGTATGCCAACGGAGGAAATTCAGGTCTCAAATACTTTGGATACGAAATGAAAACTGGCCCACGTTACCCTGGTTTATCGAAGTTTCGGTCGGTTGCTCAATGCATCAAATACGATAATGCTTGTAAGCTGCATTATCGAGATGCTTATGTGATTTCGACGGACGAAGATACTAAAGCTGTGGAATCCATACTAAGGTCCGCGATAGAGTGGTGCGAAAAAATAGGCTTCGAAACAAGTCCGTGAGAAACCTCTTGAGAACAACAGCGTCATTCCTGACCTTCATGAAAACGATGTAGGATAGGGATGAAAAACACATCTTCTTTCTTCAATGACATCTCTCTCTCTGTTTATGGGTGTAACAGCCTAATTCCGGCGTGCTACAGATCGTTTCTGTTGAAAGAAACGTTCTCTCACTAGGAAGGCCAAAACCTTGGTGTCATGAATGTAATTCTTCTTCTTTGATTTCATAGGGGATTTCATAGGAAAACAGTTTTTGACATCTAATTGGAGTAGATCAGAGTCTGAGTAGCTAGCTGACCCTGATATGCAGTTCTTGTCTTGTGCCGAGTTATTTCATATGTCATATATATGTAACCGTAGAAACGAAGAAAAGCGTCCTTCACAGTTCTCTTCATCGTGTCACAGGCTACTCCTCCTTCGACCTCAACCTTCCTCTCGCGGACTAGATGCAAGGGGAATCACATGAGAGATTGTGAACAACACTTTATGAAAACAACGATCGCCAGTTATTCACCAAGGTGACCTATTTCTGTTTCATTTAAATGTGCAAACAGCACTTGTCAAATGACAACTCTCTCTCTCACAAGAAGTGGTTCAGCGTACCGTTTTTGTGCTCGGCTCATTGTCACTTGCTTGCCAAGCTAGATGTTATCGCAAAAGCGCCGGATTACTTACAGCTGTATTGGCGAACTTTCACTACTGACGCGGTAGTCCCCTGTCATCAACAGAGAAGCCAGGATTGTCTATTTCTGCGATTCGCCGCTTGATCTCTTCCATATTCTTTCGAATTTCGTCACACTTCCGGAAACCAAGATAGTAGTCAAAACCGCTCGCAGTGACGGCAGCAAAAACAAGCGGCGAATACGACTTTAGTCGCACAGATATTGGAATGCTCAAAAACACGGCGGGTATTGTTACTGACCATGACGAATCTAGGACACAGGCGGACATTTCCTTTTTAGAGCGAGAAAGTTGTTCTGAAAGCTCCTTACGCAAACCTGAGTCTTTTGATGTCTGCATCGTGAATTATGAGTGCAAGTGGGTCAGAGTAAAAGGACAAAACTTCATCAGTCGCTTGTGGCGAAATAGAATCAAAGGGAAATGTTGTGATTGTGCTTCACTCCGTCTTCAATAAATTTAACCGTGCCGGTTAAAACACACGGACGTTCACAAGAGATTGTGAAGGATAAACTGATCTTACGTTCTGTTCTTCGGATCATGTGGACGCATATACCGTTGGTACTGCACCGTCAATAGCCCTCTACCTTCTCACTCCGAAGTTCTGAGATCCTGCACTGTGGATTCCAGTGTGGAAGTCTACAGTCTACACTAAATTTAGTGACTAAAACAGTACTGTATGTTCAGCTGTGCCATCATTTCCACAATTTTTGAACTCCGCACAGATTTCAGTTTGATCTCAAGACCACCTTCCCCTGCAACTGCAACATATGCAGTGCAGATTCTGCACCAAACAATACCAAGGGCACTTGAGAAGCATTGGGCTGTATCATAGATGCAGTTGAGAGATATCAACATACCCACATATCATCTCTGAAAGAAGCCGTCGTCGTACTTTGTGAACATCTTCGTCCTTGACATTCACAGCCATACCTGTCTCACAACCGTGGGAATTACAAATTATCTCGTGGACCAGATATTCGCAACGAGAACTCTGAATGACGCTCTTCTAGACAAGGTCAATAGTTCCTTGTCGAAACGGGAGTCAAGTTGAGTAAGTTACTACAAAGTGAATACTTTGGTTGAGATATCACGGTATTACATGGGTCACAGTCACTTTGAAGATTGACAAAGATTCCGACTAGTCAGGCTTTGGTAGACTTTTTCCATTCTGCTGGAGATGGACTGAGTATCTTGCCTGTAGTTTTCATATCGCAGTCGGAAAGCGCAGAAATCGCAAACTTTATTCTCACATATGTTCCGTCCTGAAGCATCATTTCGGGGAGTCTCTGCGATTTGTTCTCGCGAACGACAAACTTCTTACCGTGAACAGAAAGAAAGATAGATGTGGGGGACTTTACGATATCCGGCGTTCGCATCATCGCTGGCGCCGTATTTTGTTCCTTGGAATAACAAGGGCCGACTCCAAAAATGCTCACGAAAGTTGTCGGTGAATCAACAGCCAAGAGCTTTGCTCGTGGAATTCTCTCCTGGTGACTTCGAAATCCGCCGTCTGGTTGGTCAGCAAGGATACGCTACAATAACAGACTGGGAATACTACGTTCCAAAAGATCCTTTGGCACCGACGAGGACAATTGAATCTAATGAACCTTCTGTTCGCCTGTATGAGGCCGTAATAACTGTATCGCAGCCTACCATGTTTAACACACGCGTTCTTCTCAAAGAATTTCTTACCGATGGTGTCGAACTTGGAGTAAACGAAGCAGAAGCGTATAAAACGCTTTACGAAGCTGATGGTGGTCCGGCCGCAATTGACCCGGATATCGTACCGGTGGCTACACTTCTCGGTACTTTTATAACAGACGAATCCTTTGCAGACCAAAACTTTCGACAGGCTTGGCGAAGTCAATTTCCCAATGCGCCCAATGCCCCACGCGTAGGAGCTCCATTTCTAGTGTTCCGATGGGAAGGGCTGAAGACTGGGTTATCATGCGCTGCACCACGAAGAGATGCTGATGAGATTGGCAACAGGCTGTTTGACAACATTTTTCGACCGAATCTGTTGCGCAGGCAAGCCCTGTTCGTGCGGAGATTCATGAAACTGAGTATTGAGGCCTTGTTATACGTACATGGGACCGGGGGAATAGTACACAGATCAATTGGCCTTGCGAGCATAATGGTAAATACTATCGAGTACCGACTTGTGAGTTCATTGCAGGTGAAGTTTCGAGACTTTGGGTTCGCTCGACCTGTAAGTGAGCTAGTGACAGGGAAAAATCTGGAGCGCGCTAGAAGGGCAGGAGCCGTGACCCCCAGTGAGATTGCAGCGTACCATTTTGCTGAAGATATTTATGCTCTTGGGTACGCGTTCCTTGAACTCATCTTTTCTACATTTAGCGGAAAGCCGGTCACCCAGGACAGATTTAAGAAGCTCTTTGAAGATACTTTCGATCTTGATATAGTTCCTTTCCGTGAGTATTGCACACAAGATCCTGATTGGTTAGCTGCCGTCGAATTCCTCGATGAAGAGAACGAAAGTGGATGGGATCTTGTGAAGAGAATGATCGGTGCTCGAAAGAGCTTCACTGACGTATCGTTGAAAGATATCAAACTGTGCCCCTTCTTAAAAGATGTGGCATAGATAAAGTTCTCGTTCAACGCAACAGAAATCCTCGCGAATGATTTGGATACGATAGAAGGCTAACGGGTGAACCGAAGCCTAGCTGACACAAAAAATTACGATCCCGCAGACAAAAGGGCTACTTCCTAAACGTTGAAGTCGCTTTCCTCTTCTTTTGGGGACAACGCCTAGTACTCGCTCGTCAACAACGAATCGTTAGCTAGTCGGGTGAATCAGAACTTTCCGATACAATGTACCTACACGTAGCCGTCAAAGCAAATCCATGTGCCTCCTAGAGTGAATCTGGTTGAGACCGTGAATCACAACTTCAGTTTCGATCTCGATTAGATATTAGCCAGCAGAACTAGTAGCGTGGCAATTAAGCATGAGAAAAGGAATTCTGGATTGCTCTCGAACGCGAGAAACGCACTAGAATAGAATTCATGAAGGAGAGGAAACTTGCTTGGAAACTTTTCGTGACTTTTCGCAATAAGCGACACCAGAGGATGTATAAGAAGAAGAGGAAAAACAAAAGGACGATGAAAGGCTAGCACGATGAAAGTCTAACCTTAGCTTTGGCTCGACTTTCATCAGTAGGAGCTACTTTTATGAAAGTAAGAAAAATATCGTTTCTACGTCATTTGCATAGGGGCAAGTAAGTCCGATGATAATACTTGTTGCTTTTCTACCTCCGCATTCAAAACTAGCTAATGAATATCCCTCTGTAACCTGGGAAGGACTCTCCAAGTGCTCTTTCTGGTGTGGTTCTTTGCTTTCTCGAAATAACACAAACTGAAACGCATCCATGAAGAATGAATCATTTTTCAGACATGCAACGGGGATAATGCATTCACAAAGATATGCGTTCTTGATAGCTGCGTTCTTCTTTCTGGTAACTCAGACTATACTACTCTCCAAGGTTCATGTTCAGTATTCAACAGAGGTTAAGCAAGTTCGCAGAAAAAAGTTGAGCATTCCGGGAGATGTGCTGCGCTCTTTCTGTCACTCAGACCCAGGCATAGATGCTAGAAGGATAACGATGAAAACGAAGTTAAACTGCTTTGGTGATTGTGACCAACAGCTGAAAGTGGCACAGAAAGGTGCACGTGCAATCTTAGCCCCGCCTGTTACTCGACTTTGTTTCGACAACCCTTTTCATGGCTTCTATGATTGCATCTGGCCTCTTGTACACTACCTGAGTACGTGTGTATCAGCAAGAGAAACCCCTGAGTTAATCCTTTACGATATTAAGAACATATCAGCCATCCGACAAGCGAAATGGGTAATTCACGCGCAGCAGGCGTTCCTCCGAAACATTGGAGAAGAATTTAAATCTGTGGATAGAACCGAGCTTCCCCGATGCACATGCTACAATCATATTGTGAGGTTCAGAAGGAATACTATGTGGAGACCAGTACGCTTTCATTCGAGGGCTACAATAGGAAACAATACAGTGATATCACCACATCCTACCGGATTGAAACGATTGGGACTACAACTGTTCCGAAGAGCAGTATTAAATGAATTCGGACTGAACAGTGAACCTCTAGAAGGTACGTTAGATATTCTGATCTACGGTCGAGAGGATGTTTTCCGAAGAAGGTGGCTGAACGTGGACGAGTTTGAAAGAATGCTACAACAGGCAATTCCAACAAATGCGAGGATCAAGCGGTGGAAGACGCCTGATAGAGAGCAGAGAGATGCGTTTGAGACACAAGTGAGACAGATGAACGGCGCTGCAGTAGTAATAGCACCGCATGGTGGCGGAATGGTAAACACGCTTTTCTGTCGTCGAAGGACAGCGGTTATCGAAATCGCGAGCAGGAGGTGTGCTATGGCGAATGAAAGCGTGTTTTTGAACGAAGCGATGGATGTCAACGATGAGAACACCTGGACGCCTTGGCATGCGGATAGTTTGGAACTTGTACACTTTGCCGCACCATGTTGGTATAGCCGGAGCGGGGAATACGATTTCTACGCGGACACGGAGGAATTAGTGCGCCTTGTACAGATTGCATTACATGCCCGGCAGCAGGTTTGACTTTTGAGGTGTGTGTGGGGGTGGGATGGGTTTGTCAGGGAGCTGATCCCCCTAGAGGAGCGCCTGCGTAGTCTTCGCTGACATTCCCCCGCATCATTTCGATCTCAATACAGTACACGTACACGTACGCGGTAGCATACCTCGCTGGGCCACGTGTCATACGTTGAATGGTCCATAGTGATAGCAGCATCGCAGTGGCTCGCTAGCAGATTCTTCTCTCACACCCAAGCGCCATCGCTGCCGGGAGAGAGCTGTGTGACAGGGTTTCCGCCGGAAACTGTCCGGGTTCTCGCCTGTGGAGAACCGAGGAAGGTAAAACCCCAGTCTCTCCTCCACCGAAAGCCCGCATGCACATTCTTCCGCGTTCACAGCAACCCTTCCGCCCTTCACCCAATGCTGCCGTCGTCTACGCTCCTCCTGCCTCGCCCGACAACCTCGTTCTACGCCTTCGCACCCGCATCTCCGCTATCCAGCTCTCTTGCCCAAGCTTATGCCAAAAATGTAGGCAGAGCACGACAGTCCTTCACCACGCGAAAGAGGCCTCGTCCACCGTATACCTCTCCCACCAGCTTAGCTTCTCCTCCAGACTTGCATCAGGCAGGCAAACCACTTCTGCAACAAGCGCGAGACCGCGTGAAACTGCCGTCAGACGTTGCGCCCACTCCACCAGATGAAGCCGCCTCTGACAACGACGATTCTGGCATTTCACAAGCGCAAAGTGCTGAACAGCTCTCTGAATCCCAGCAACACAGGAAGCGAGTCGTCAGTGAGGAAACTCGCCGTCGCATTTCGTACACAATGCTAGGAAAGCCAAAGTCCAAGGAAATGCGTGAAAAGGTATCACGGAGCATGAAAGGACGTGTTCCATGGAACAAGGGCAAGAAGCTAAGCCCTGAAATTCGAGCTCGTATGTCTGAAGGACGCGTTGGACGTCCTGCATGGAACAGGGGGAGGGCACTCACTGCGTCCCATCGACAGGCTATCAGTCAGTCTATGACGAACATTGACCGAAGCATTTCTACTGAGACTAGGCAGAGAATGAGAATGGCTCGAAGACGACCGGGAGACGGTATTGTTCAGGGTTCTATGCGGTCGGGAATGGTTGGGAATTATCCGCTTGTTGACAGCGCCGATATCAATGCCTATGTTACATTGCGACGTGAGCTGCGTGTGTGGAGTGATAAGTTCAAGAAGAACAATTCTAGGAGACCCAGTTTAGCTGATATTCGACGATTTGCCCCCATTAGTATCATTCGTAAGTTTGAGAAGTATGTGTCCATGAGGGATCAAATTCGCGGCCTTGCAGGTGATGTCTACGGTTCAGTGAACCCGAATGACGTTCCAAGTGTTTCTACTGGAGAAGTGTCCAGTGCACCACGAAATAACGGTGCCAGGGCTATACACATCACCAAACACGGTAATCGACGCCTGGTATCAACGGCTGCCGATCAAGAGGCTGACAATGTGGGATACAGCGATGGTCGCCATAGCTTAGAAGGCGCATTGGAGGATATGTGGGATATGTATGACAGACCACATACTCGAAGTAGTGTCAAACGTGATCAATACAGTCATATGCTCATTGGGGCCGGCGAAGCTGGGAATAGGAAGGAGCGCCTTAGTCCACGTGACTTTCGTATGATAGGACGCTATCGACTCATGGAGAGTATGGACATCCATCGGTTTGTATCGTTGCGACGAGAGCTTCAGAAGTGGTCCGATGAATTTAGGGAAAAGCATGGGAGAAAGCCGAAATTGAGCGATGCTAGAAGCGAAGGGAAAACAGCTCTCTATCATCGTTTCTGTGAGTATTTAGATATTAGAGGCAAAATGAGTGGCCTTGTTGAGGAGGTGTACGGAACTGAAGTGGATGACCTAGAGACTCTCGTGAAGGCAAACGAGGAAGGTAAGATTATGCTAGATGCGCTTCGTTCCGGGGGGAGTGCCACGAACTATGACTGTTATGATAAAGCACAATGACCCCATGCTCTGTGTACACAATTGTCGTCTGTATACGACTGTGAGGCCAAGTAGTTTTATACTTCAGTAGTTCTTGTAGTCTTCTTCTGTACACGGGTGTATGGTTCAAATTTAGGTTAGCAGACTTTCGTGTTGCACTTGAACAGACCCGAGACATCTGACAAAAAGTCTTTGTATGCTACAACTGACGTTTCCATATGTGAAACGAAAGCAATCTCGAATTGACTTGGTTCATTCTCTCTTCATAACCACTGTGGCAAACAGTTATCTCCCATCCTTCACTCGCCGTACCGGAGCTTCTGACCTGCAGCAGACATCACGAGATAATGCCAACCAAGGGACCGTAGACCTTCTAGAACGACTCTATCTCTGCATTATCTTCTGTAATTAGCTGTTTCCCGCTTTCCAACAACGCATCGATTGCGGCGGGGTTAGCCATGCCACTACCTCTGAATCTCACTCTCGCCTTTCTGTCCAAAAGCAACACATATCCATACATGCGATTCCTAGACAGCAGCAAGCTCTCCAGTGGCTCACGAGCACGATCATTAAAAGAAACGTAATAGTCATGCAGGGCTTGATCTGTGCGACCCCGTTGCCACCGTTGAACAAATCCACTGAGAGCTTGTGCGCCAAACGACTCGTTAATGGTCACGTCAAACCATCGGCCTTGGGGAAAATGATGTGTGAAAGTTTCACGCCAGGATGCCAGCTGATCGTCGGCGAAAGACCGGAATGCAACGAGAACCAGAGTGACAGGAACATGACTTGCTTCATCATGTATGACAATCCTCTTCGTAGAGAGCGAGGTAGTCTTGATTCTTGGAAACACCGCTGCCTCGGCAATTGGAATCAAAGACGAGTCAAAGCGAGCTAAGCGACCACTGCTTGTCGCTTCGTTGTATTCTTTGATGTCATCTGCCAGTCTGCGGGAACGCGGTGGCGTCTCGTGTCCTTTTGCACCCTGATCAGCTACAAAATTCCTGGTGATCGACTGTGAAACATATGGAAGCGCTGCTCGACGACGCGAGGATGCAGCAAGCAGCCGGTTGAGGCGGAGGAGCTGCGGGGACAGGCGGAGAAGGGAAGAGCGCCACATCATGAGCACAGAGTCGAGAAAAGGTAACGTGCAGTTGCTGAGGTTCTCATTCCGGTGCGGAGTTGCAGTCCATTTTCCAGTCGCGAATGTGCCGTGACGGGAGGATGCATGGCATTCTTCCATTGGACCGGTGGCCCTGATCGTAGTGCGAGATACAACAAACTGGGTGTTTTTTCCAAGATTTGGTAGCCTGTCTGACGTGGCGCACGGCTTGATGTATTGGACATGTCCTCTGACCTCATCCCACTCCCACGTCTCTGCCTAGCTAGGTACCTAGCAGGGTAGTCAAGAGTTAGCCTTTTACTGGATGTAAGTACAAAGGTACATACAAGGGTACAGGTTCTGATAAGCAGTAGAGAAAGGACATACAAGAGGGCTACTGTCGACAGCAGCGGAGTTGCTTAACCTGAGATCAAAATGCTACAGTTTGCGAGGCGGGGCGGCATGTTAAATCGTATGGAATTAAATTCATACTAACGAAAGCGTTTGAGGAAATTGTACATGTCTTCGAACAACCTGACGGCAGCAAAAGAGTCGGAATCGGACGACTGCGGGCTCGCTTCAACTCCATTGTGGGATGCTTTTGCACCTTTGGCACTTTTTGCTTCTTTCTTCATTAACTTTCTGAGGCGGTTTCCTCCAACCTTTAAAGCTTGCTTGTATTGTTTCGGTGTAATCACGTTGTTCTCACTCCACATACCCACTCTCTTGTTCTTTGCGCGCTGTTCCACCTTCTGATACAGCCTCATTAATCGCGCACTTCCATACTGGGCACCAGCACCTGTGTATATCGTCGCGTAGCCTGACCTCGTCAGCTCCAAACCGATGTTTTTCCTTCCCAGACCCAGCGATCTCAGGACTGCATTCTCAGGTTTCCTGTAGACTGTCGCCACTGCGCGTTTGTACTGATCAATCGCATGTATGCGAAAGGATACCTTGCGTCCCAAAGCATAGTCCTTCAACCAGTCGCGCGCTATAGGGCCATACTTTTGTCCTTTGTTACCAAAGCTTGCACATTCTGGAGCGTCGATGCCAGCTAGGCGAACATTTATAGTAGTCTGTGATATATTAGTACCCTTTGGTGGAGTGTACCAGTTGAAGATACGATGCAGGAAAGGAGCGTGACGAATACGAAGGTTATCTCCATCTCGCACAGCAACGACCGCTCCATGTAGCGTGCTACGGTTATTAACGAGGTTGGAAGGTATATGTGCTGCAGTTGGAAAACACCGAAAGGATCGTACAATAGCCGGTGTTGTGACGTACAAAACTGCAAGAGAGGCGAAAATATCCACAGCACCGATAATGTAATCGTCAGAAAGACTGACAGGCAGTTTCTTGCAAGCAGAGATTACACCCCGATGGACCCTTCTCCGAGCTACAAGTGCATTCTGAGGCAGATTCTGCACCGTTTTTGAAGCGGCTCTAGCCTTTACGCCCAGTGAATTGAGTATTTCGATATGAGTGCGTTTCCATGGGTCTGACGACATACTCCGATGCAGGAAAAAGTCAAGTGAAAGTAAGCGGGGTAGAAAGCCCTGATGGAATGCATTGATGCGTTCGAACATCGATTCCAGATTTATGCTGTCTTAGACGATACGTAACGCAGTGACGTGAATCAATGCCACCGAAGCGCTAATTTCGGCATAAAACTTCTTGGGCCGGCTTGAGATTGGCGGCTTTAATTGGGTGGGATTTCGTGAAGAGCCGAGCAAGCAGCCCTTTGCATCAATTCCAAAATCCTGCTCGGAACATGTCGGCCCGACCACAACTCGGATGAAGGTGAGGTGACTTGTACTCCTGCTCCTGAGAATACTGAACTCCGCAAAGGACTACTAGAATTGTTCTTCCACGCGCACAGGTGATAACTGTGTGTTGGCGGGAGAGGGAGAGAGACGTTCGTTAACGGCGAGATAGAATTGGTAAAGCCTTCCTAGCCTACGACGTAAACGAGAATAAGTTCTGCATCGAAACTTGTCCTCGAAATTCATATCATTTGTCAAAGTTGTCACGAGGGCCAGCTGAAGGGCACCCCGGTGCAGTCCACAGTGTGGAGTACGCCGTGTAGGAGCTTTTTGTCCGCGTTATGCCGGACCGCTGAATAATGCGTTCCGATACATAAGGCATTTCATATCAGAAAGTTAAGCATATGTTAAAAAGGTTATTATTGAAATGCACAATGCAATTCACATGGATACAATGGCACCAATTGGAAGGAACCCGAATTTCGTAATAAGGCGATATTGTTGCCACGTGTATCTTTGTGAGAGGACGTTAAGCCTCCACTTCGACTGCATTCCACATGCATCATGACGATCCGAGTCCTCATTTCTCTGATCCCAGTCAATCCATCAAAGTTTTCCCGCTCTCAGTTGGGCAGGTTCGTGAGAAAAGGGACGAACCTGATACTCTAAACGAAGAGAATTGTCTTTAACTTCGAAATTGATCAGTGCAGGGGTCAGGTACATTGAGCATAGAGCTCGCTTCACCATGGTAGTTGATCTAATCAGACAAGGCATGAAGACTGTGCGAATGCCGACTCGTAACGACAGAGTTTTCAAGAACGAATGCATGTTTTCTTTTGATACACCGGAGAGTCCGTTTGGATTATACACATCTCTGACAACTTGGCAGTCCTTCGGGTCTAATTTTGTAAGCAAGGATTATGAGAAACATAAAAACCCTCTCTATCTGAAACAGGTTTGGAAGCGTGTCCGTGTAGAACAAAAGGAAGACGTTAACATGGGCGAAAAGTCAGATCCATCAAAAATGGCCATAGGTGTCGAAGGTGGCTTTGATATTGACAGTAAGCCCTATGAGAGACATGTTACTAACTACTTGGTAGTTTTCCCATCCCAACAAGAGATCAAGCTGCCAAACGATGACATCCCAACTGTTGTTACTATGACTGTAGATGCCATTCTTAAACATGATGGTGTGGAAAGAGCGACGCAAGTCGCTGCTGCTTGGGAGGAGGAAGATCGCAAAGAATCTAAGTACGCAAAGGAATTGCCACAACTGCCAAATGGTAAGAAAATTTCCCCTGATCCGAAGCAGTGGCGATGTGAAGAATCAGGTGAAACAGAAAACCTCTGGCTTAACCTCTCAACCGGCCATATTGGTTCTGGAAGACAGCACTGGGGTGGAGTGGGCGGCACTGGTGCCGCTCTTAGACACTATGAGGAAACAGGTCGAAAGTACCCATTGGTAGTGAAGCTTGGAACTATTACGCCGCAAGGAGCTGATGTATATTCTTATGCTTCGGATGAGGATGACATGGTTATTGACCCGTATCTTTCAGATCATCTTGCTCACTGGGGAATTAACATGCAAAGGCAGAAAAAGACGGAAAAGACCATGACCGAGATGGAAATTGATCTCAATAAGTCTCATGCATGGAGCAGAATTACGGAAAGCGGATCGGACCTTGTTCCTTTGCATGGTCCTGGTTATGTCGGATTGGAGAACTTAGGAAACAGCTGCTACATGGCTTCAGTTTTGCAGATGATGTTTTCAATCCCGGAAGTAGAGCATCGGTTTAAGGACCACGCGCAAACCCTTTTTGATTCAGCTCCTGAAGATCCCACCGGGGATCTTCTAGCGATGATGGCCAAAATTGCTGTTGGTTTGCTTTCAGACCGATATTCGAAACCAATTCCTTTGTACGAGAAAGACCCTGAGGTAGCAGATGGCCTTCGACTTTCATCGACTACATCAGAGCATTATGGGAGCGTCAAACCATTTATGTTCAAGACATTAGTCGGGAAAGGACACTCAGAGTTCAGCACCAGCAGGCAGCAAGATGCTAGCGAGTTTTTCCAGCATTTGTTGGACAAACTCTCGAGAGCGGAACGAACTGGAAAAGCTCGGCTACAGTCTGACTCTGATGCTGCTGAGAGTTTTGTTCACACATCGGCACTGTTTGGTTTTGAGCTCGAAGATAGAATAGAAGAATTTCAGACCAAGAAGGTTCGGTACATAACACGCTATGACAACCTCTTATCTCTTGAGATTGATGTTTCTGCTGCTGTAAACAAGGACCAATTTGAAGAATTTGAAGAGCAGCGCAAAAAGAAACAGAGGCTGGATGAAGATGTTGAACCTGTAACGTTACAAATTCCTCTTTCCGCTTGCATTGACCTTTATTCTAGAAATGAACTAGTTGAGCACTTTAGGAACCCAGAAACCGGGGAACAGGGGACAGCTATCAAGAGAACCAGGTTCAAGACGTTTCCGGAGTATCTGGCCATTCATCTTAAGCGGTATTACCTCGCAGAGGATTGGACTCCAAAGAAACTGGAGGTGTCTGTTCCAATGCCTGATGATTTGGATCTTAGCCATTTGAGAGGAACCGGACTGGCAGATGGGGAAACTTTGATGCCCGAAGATCCGTCAGAAGAAACGGCTGAGCGGACTCAGGTTACCATCCCAGACCCTGGCATAGTCAGTCAGTTAATGTCCATGGGATTTTCGGAGAATGGTTCGAAGCGAGCTGCAATCGCAACTAATAACGAAAGTGCTGAGGCAAGCATGGAGTGGGTATTTGCCCATATGGGGGACCCCGACTTCAACGATCCTCCCATTACTGAAACTATTGCCAACGGGGATACAAATACTGCTGCTGCTTCGGAATTTCCTGCTGAATCTGTTTCTACATTGTCAGCAATGGGCTTCAACGAAGCACAAGCTAGAGCGGCTCTACGCGCGACTGGGGGATCGCTTGAGCGTGCTGCAGACTGGTTGTTTAGTCACGCTGATGACTTGGACGCTGCCGTCAACGAAGTTGAAGCTGAGTCAAATGGTGCGGAGAGTAACAATGGAGAGGCCAATGGGAAGAACTTCATTGACGGGGAGCCCAAATACGAACTTCTGGGATTTGCCAGCCATCTGGGCAGTAGCACCGCTTCTGGGCACTACGTCGCACATATCAAGAAAGACTCGCGCTTCGTGTTGTTTAACGACGAAAAAGTTGCTATCTCTCAAAACCCACCTTCAGACCTCGGGTTCCTGTATATCTATCGTCGAAAGAAGAATTGAAGAAAAGCGCGCTACAGTATAAAGATTACAACCATACTTCAAAGTTCTTGAGAATGTCAGAAATTACATCATCGTCGTACCGGGCAGCAAGACTAGGAATAATGGCCTTCGCCTCGTCCACCTCCTTAGGCATTAAACTGGCAAGCTGTGCTACTTCAAACTCGTGAAGTTTGGGGTTGACGGCTTCTAGTTGCGCACGCACAGCAATTGATTGTTCCGTTTTTGCAAGTTGTCCAAACCGTTCCGCGTAATCAAGGGATTTGCGAAGTACAACATTGAGATCCCCTGGTCTCTTTTCTTGTTTCTCTACATGAACTTTCAGTAGATGTCCCACTTCAGAGATAAATAACGGTTGTGCATGACCCTCAAGGGTAAATTCATAGCTGAACTTAAGCGTGGACGCGTCTTCTTCGGCTGGTGGAATAGTAATAAATTCTTCCTCTTCCTCTTCAGCTTCATTACTTTGCTCACCGTTTTCCTCTGTGGGTTGATGGTTTTCGATTTCGTCCTCGGGCTTGACCATGACTGAATCTCAAGTGGGGAAGAAACGAAAGAGCGATAGCGATCAGCCGGAAGTTGAAAAACCAGAGGAATCTGGTGGATTCGAATAGATCCAGTGAGAAGGTTCTGGGATTTGAAAGGCATACGGATTCCGTATTACGGAATATACGAAGGTATTGTCCCAAGGGTAGGGCGAAAAGGTCCAGAGCGAATTCGCCTGGGCAAGAATTTTATTAACAGTTACGGAGCATTTAAAAATGGGGACAGATACATACATTTATAATATACGTACTCGGCCAGGCCGTAAAAGAGTGTGAAATTCACATTATTTCCTGCAGCAACACTATATTACCAGTGACACTTCTGATACCAATGCTGTAAATTCAGGAGCCATTCCTTTTTTCGTATCCCGCTATCTATAAGTGTGGGGAGTAGAGCCAAATGAGAGGATCTTTGGACCCGAACACAAAGCCGCAACCCTTGGTAACTTTGATATTAGACTTCGGCCCAGAGCTCTAGCAATATCTTGAGAATCTCAAGTTGAGATACGACGGTACAAAAGGTGATAACGCAGCGCGACCTAAGCAACCTTTTTTGACCAATGAGACAAATTTCTTATCATTTGGACCGTTGCAGTTGTCTGCTAGGGGACCTGAGTTTCACATACAGGTGGGGAATTAGCTGAGCAGACGAAGGTTGTAAACTCTTGTAAACGTCCGATGAAAAGCTTGTCCAGTTTGCTCGACTTGGGCGATTCAGCTGTTGTGGGAACCATCGTTCTGGTCATTCTATCGGGTCTTTTTGCTAACATGGGAATTCTTCGGAACCCCTTCTGCAACCGCTCCAGCTTTTACAAAGACAAACATGTGCTTATCACTGGGGGAAGTTCTGGCATTGGAAAGGAGCTCGCACGCTTCATGACAGAGGCTGGTGCAACTGTTACTCTTGTAGCTCGCAACAAGGAAAAGCTTAGAGCCGCGGCATTGGACCTGGAACCCGAAGATCCGTCAAATTCAGCATCTTCCCGCGTTTATGTTCACGCCACCGATTGTTCGGATAACAAATCAGTACAGGATATGGTTTCTTTCGTTGAAGAACATTATGGACCAATTGACATTCTTGTTAACTGTGCCGGAGGGGCAGTTGGTGGCTACTTTGAAGATCTCGATCCGAATGTTTTCCGAGATCAAATGAATTCCAACTATTTCACCCAAGTATTCCCCACCCACGCTGTGTTTAAGAGAATGGCTAAAAGGAAATCTGGTCATATTGTTTTTGTTAGTTCTATGGCAGGTCAAACACCTGTTTTTGGGCAGAGTGCATATGCACCTACCAAATACGCTGTTCGGGGTTTCGCTGAGACCATGTACTACGAAGCCAAACCATACAACATTGGGGTCACTCTCGTGTTCCCACCTGATACGGATACGCCTGGCCTACATCATGAAAAGTCATCTATGCCTCCGGAGACTCTGCAGATCTCGGAGACTGGAGGTTTATTCACAGCAGAACATGTTGCGAAATCAATAGCTGATGGTGTCGTACGCAAGCGATTTCGAGTTTGCGTGGGCTTCATAGGACACTTGCTTGGGATACTGACGGCAGGAGTAACCCCTGGCTTATCAGTTTTAGACGTACTGGTGATTCCCATAGCAAGAGCAATAACACCGTTTTTCATATGGGACCACAACAACATTGTACGCAAAGGTCATGCCAAACGTATTTCGAATGGATCTGAAAAGGAGCAATAGTAATCGTAGATATACAACAGTTCCCGAAAGGAGTAGGCTGTGACCAGCTGCGTGTAGCTCTGCAGTAGCTCGTGAAGAGAACCGGAAGGCATGGGACCAGTTCAACGCCGCCATCGTTTTCGAAAGCGATCTGCAACCAAATTATCGGTTGCATGTTTAAAACGTCGCTTCTTCCCATCGACATTGACATCTCTTAGGGTTTGAGAAGTTTGGTGATGATTTTCTTCCTCAAGCCTCGTGTTTTGGTCCCTTGAATTTCCGGTTTTATAACTTGGTTGTACATTCTTCGGGTATGTTGAGTTTGTGCCCATGGTCCAATCTCCCATGATCGACGCATTATGCAGCTTCTCACGAGCTCGAAGTGTTTCCATCTCCTTCTTGCGGCGAACTTGTTCAGGAAGCTCAACTTCCTCCACACCTGCAACCGGCATGCCTTCACCAGGATCGTATTGCAGTCTTTCTTCTACTTTTAAGTGTTCCGGTATAGCATACAAATTCTCCTCTTTCAACTCGTTACTGTTGCTCAAATTGCCGTTACCTTCTTGGTCTCCAAACTTTTTGCGTATTCCTTCTTCAATGTATTTATTCATGTGCTCGTCCATGACATTGTTGGACCGCTCAACCGCAAAGTTGTTACGTAGACCTATGGTGGTGAGATTGTCGCAACTATCGTTCTCTGGTTCCGCTTTTTGTGTGTTTGACTTGCTCTTCCTCCCTGTCGCGCTAATGTCAAGGGCTGCCACTCGAGTTTTTTCTCGCATTGCTTGAGCTTCTTTTATGAGTAGTAGATCATTTTTCGATATTCTTTCATCTTCGCCAACATCGAGTTCTTCTTTCTCTATGGAGGGCTTCTTTCGAGCTTTTTGAGAGCGCTTCCGAGCTCGAAACACAGGTGCTGGGTTACTCTCACTTGCCTGCTCTTCTGAGGAAGACTTGTCTGCCTTTTCTTGCGCGTGTTGTTCAAGACTTGGCTCTGAACTTGCCATCGCTGTCAATTGATTTCTGTGGCGAAGCCCTTGAACACAAACCGCGGTGAAAGACAATCAAAAGTCTCTTTCGCCGTTAACGCGATATAGATGGAGCCCTAATGATTGGTTGCGCGTAGTAAAATGATGAAGTCTGGTCAAAACCTGGATAGAGCAGCGTAGGTATACATTTCAACTTGAAATTTTCAAGAGGTTATTGCAACAATATCAAAATATTTATATCTCAACTCAATACTGATCTACCCTTGGTATGATTCCCTCGTCTTGCTGCCATGCGACTCGCCGCATGATGCGAGCGTGAGCATCATCAGTTTCGGTTCGATTCGCCACGCGCAGCGGCACTTCGTTTTCCAGTCAAAGATACACAATACCTTCGATACTCCAGACTCTCTGAGTGCGGGAAAGCCGGAAATTGGGGAACAGAAGATTTAGAACAATTTGCCATCAAAACGTACTTCAACATGCAATCCCGCGGGCGAAGAAGCATGTTGTCCGATATTTCTGCAAGTAATTCCTCCGCGGGCATAACGAAAAGTATATTGGAGATGAGTCTTGCGCAAGCAAGGGGTGAAGTAAATATGGATGCATACCTTGCGCTTTTTGCAGAACTTGTGTCTTATTGCCGGGATCGTGTGGAATCGGTAATGGCCTTGCAAGAGAAACTATCACAGCTAGGGTACCGAATTGGACGCAGAGCTCTTGATCTGATTATTGCCAGGGAAAAGATATCCAGACGAGAAACGCGCCATCGTAGTATTCTCAGCTTTATCGCAGTCACGTTGTGGACGTTTCTGTACGGGAAGCAAGCGGATTCTCTAAAGAAAGTTCGCGACTCGGAGCTTGAATGTAAGTTGGTTCTCTTTCTTGGCTTTGATTCAGCATTTCTCTTCGACAAGCCGAAATCCTGCGCACGAAATTGCATTCTAACCGACACAATTCGTTCTTTCTTACGTTCGTTGGGAGGATGCGAAGACTATATTGAAGAAGCGGAACCTTTAATCAACAAATACATATCAGTACCCGCTGACTACGGTCACTTCAACTGTGCAGCGTTCTCAGCGGGAATTATTAGTGGAGTGCTGAATTCTGCAGGATTTCCCGCCGAAGTAACAGCCAAGGTATTGGCGAGGGACAACGAAACCGACGCGCCATCACAAGGACAACCGCTGACAATTTACTACATCAAGTTTGAGCCAGAAGTTTTGGAGCGAGAAAAAAGACTGGGCACTTGATAGAGTAAACAGACATGTGTATTGACAGAAAACATGGCGTGGCAGAGCGCAGCCGTACGATGGTTCTAACCGTTGAGTGATGTTGTGATTACAAGGATTTGGTTGTACGTTTTCTTCATTGCTGGTGGAAGGGTTGTGGTGTTGTACAGATGCGTGGAAGGTTTGTGAAATATAGTCACATGGGTGGTCTACATCTTTAGGCATAAAGAGGAAATAGGAGGGGAGGGAAGGGCGGTATCCTAAATTGGTGCTATACGATATGGGAAGACGGGCGTGTGGGGGGTGTGCGTGTGTGAGATGGCGATTGTTATTGTTAGGTTGATGTGAGCAGTGAAAAGCAGAACAACAACGAACGATTGCAATCGAACATCTCCCTTTCCGTGACTGTATCTGCTCCTAGCCGAGTTGTTGGCAGGCGGTGAGTAGTGTTCTCTTTTCTGTTGTGTCCTTTTTTTCTTTTTTTAAGGCGTTAGATACGGATAAACGAAGCAGTTATCGGGAAGGATTTGTGGTGGGATGGTGGTTGACCATAGCTTGCGGTAGTCTGTCTTTCTCTGACGGCGGCTCAGCAGTGTTATCCGGTGCATCCGTTGGACCATCTTCGATGTTTGTTATCTCCTTGGGAGTGACATCGATCTGCTGATACTTACACGAAGAGCGAAGCCATTTTTCTACCTTCATGAAGTTTTGACCACGAGTAAGACCGTTATTATCGGGGAGCTCGAGCTCCGCTCGATCAGGGACAGCATGAGCTTTCCTAGACTCCTTTTGCTGAGCTGTGGAACGGGACGTGCATTGTATTGTGCGCAAGTGGGGAAAACACAAATTGGAAACGCAATCAATGCATAACAAGGAGGCACAACAAGGTCAGTATACAAAAAAACGGACGAGAAAAACAGACGGCGTGCGACTGGCATAGTAGCAGGAAGACATGAAAGCATACCTGAACGTTCCTTATGCTCCTTCTTCTTCTTTGGGTCAGAATGGTCTCGGTTAGAATTTGGTGGGTCAGTTACAGAACTGAGCTGCCCGTCCGGTTTGGTGGGATCGAAGAAAACCTCGGTAGGAAGCTTCATCTTCTTTTTGTTGCCACTCGCGTCGGTAGCATAACCGGAGGCAGCGGCAGCGGCGCTTCGGCGATGCGAGGCGGATACCGGACGTACATTCTCCGGCGGCGGTCGCGGATCGGCGCCGACGCAACACTTGAGGAACGACATGGGAGCGGAGTGGGAAGTGGAGCTACGCGGACGGGGAAGGGGAGGGCGTAGACGGCATTCACAACTCGGACGGTTGGAAGATATACGAAATGCGGCGAGAGGTGGGGGGCGGGGGGATTGCGAACGTTGTTCTTTCGCGTGAGGGTATAGGAGCGAATGAAAAAACGTAACGAACGAGGCGGGAGTGAAAAGACTCGCAAGGGGAGAGCGGTGGGGGGGAAGAGGGGGAAGGAAGGTGTAGTAATGGCAAAGGGTGAGGAAGAAGGAAGGGCGGGCGGGGAATTGTAGGGGAGGGGAGAGGGAGGGAGCGCAACGGATTGATAGTGGGAAGGGAAGGTATTTAGATGTGCAGCGCAGAGGTGGCTGGTGCGGTAGGCTGCGGGGCGACTGCGTCTGCTGTTTGGCGCTTCGGGCGCGAGCGCAGACGCGAGACGCGGCGTGCCTGTGCGCACACGCGCGCAGCAGTAATAATAAGCAACGGCGCAGCGCGGCACGTGCTGCGCAGCGGCGCGCGCGCCGCGCACTACACGTAGCGCGGCGGCACCCGCGCACACGCGCCAACGGCACTCAGCTGCGCTGACGCGCAGCCATGCTTTGCTGCG
Organism: Gracilaria domingensis; assembly: GCA_022539475.1. Classification (NCBI taxonomy): domain Eukaryota; phylum Rhodophyta; class Florideophyceae; order Gracilariales; family Gracilariaceae; genus Gracilaria; species Gracilaria domingensis. The sequence continues at coordinate 156,572 of VCMS01000055.1, forward strand.
CGCGCGCGCCGCCTTACACGCGCGCAGCGAGCCGGCGCTGTCAGCCGCGGCGCGCGCCCACGTGCCCACGCGCACACGTGGCGGGAGCACGCGGCTATGCGCCGTCGCCCTTGCAGTCGCGGCGCGATACCATGTTGAGCATCGTGTGCAGCAGCAGCGAGCCGCGCACCTGCGCCGAGGGCGGCGACGGCCGCTGCGCGTCGCGCGCGCGCGCGGCGCGTCCGGCGCGCGGCTGGTCCTTCCACCGCACGTGGCGCTCGCTCAGGCGCCGCGGCGGCGCGAAGGGCGCGGCCAGGCTGGTCGACGAGCAGCTCGGCGACGACGACGCGCTGCGCGAGACGCTGGCGCTGCGGCTGCGGCTCAGCGCCGCGTCGCCGCGGCCTGGCATGAGGTTGCTGAAGAAGCTGGCCAGGTCGCTGAGCTCCTCCACGGCGTGCTGCGACGGCGAGCGCGCCAGCGCGGCGTGCGCGCGGCGCTTCTTGCGGCGCGACGCCGAGCGCGGCGCGCGCGACGAGCGCTTGGGCGGCGAGCTCGACGCGCTTTCCGACGACGAGCAGCTTTGCACGCTGTCTGAGAGCATGTTGGCTGCGGTTCGACGGCGACGCGGGCGTGTACCGGAGCAGCGCGCGCAGCCGGCGCCAGGCAGCGCGCTTATATAGGCGCGCGCGCGCAGCGAGCGAGCGTGACGCGCGCGCGCGCTATCTGCTGCGGCGGGCGCGGCTGGCGCGGCTGGCGGCGGCTGGCGCGGCTGGCGGCGCGGCGGCGCGGCGGCGCGGCGGCGCGGCGGCCTGGCGCGCGCGGCGCGCGTGGCGCGCGGCCGCGCGCGGCGCCGCGCGCCACGGGCTGGTGCTCATCTGGCGAGGTGGCAGATCGCATCTCGCGACCGCGCGCGCTATGCGGCACGTCTGCCGCCGTTTATGGCCGCCGCGAATGGCGCGCGCGCAGCCGCCGCTCGTGCGCCGCCGGCAGTTTGGGACGCCGCCACGGCGTCGCGCCGCCACGTGCCACACGTCGCGCGCGCCTCGCCTCGCGCCGCGCGCGCAGCCGCTGCCGCTGCCGCTGCCGCGCCACATGATGCGCAGCGCTCCGCCGCCTGCGCGCGCCGCCGCGCGCTGCGCCGTGCGCGCCGCGCTTCGCGACTGTCTCGCCGCCCGCCGCCATGTCCAACCCGCTGGACGACCGCTTATTGGCGCTCACCGCCGTCGTCACGATTCTGTATCAGCTCGCTTTCTTCCTGCTCACGTACGCGCTGCGCTTCGACAAGCTCACTGATTTCGCCGGCACCACCAACTTCATCTTACTGGCCATTCTCACGCTTACGGTCGGCGCCGCCTTCAACGCGCGCCAAATCGTGCTCTCCGCCTGCGTCCTCGCCTGGGGCGCCCGCCTGTGCGCCTTCCTGCTCTACCGCATCCTGCTGTGGGGCGAGGATCGTCGCTTCGACGACAAGCGCGATAATCTTGCTAGATTGGCTGCCTTTTGGCTGTTGCAAGCTATATGGGCCTGGACCGTTTCGCTGCCCATCACCATTGTCAACTCCAAGGCTGTCAGCAGCTCGCTCAACGCTCGCGACTACGTCGGCTGGATAATCTTCGCCTTGGCCGCCCTCCTGGAGGCTGTGGCCGACCAACAAAAGTTGGCGTTCAAGAACAAACCAGAGTCGAAGGGCAGGTGGACCGACGTTGGTGTGTGGAAGTGGTCTCGCCATCCCAACTTCTTCGCCGAGATGCTTGTTTGGTGGGGCCTGTTTATCTCGGCTACCAATGACCTTCAAGGCGCGGAGTGGGCCGCTATTGCGAGTCCCATTTTCATCACCCTGCTGCTGCTGTTTGTCAGCGGTATTCCCATCCTCGAAAAGTCCTGGGATGCCCGATACGGCAACAAGCCGGGCTATGCGGAATGGAAACAACGCACTAGCGTGCTTATTCCCATCCCGCCCTCCCTGTACGTCGCATTGCCGAGCGCTATTAAGACCACCCTGTTGCTCGATTTCGCCATGTACAACCCCGGACCGCCCGAGCTCTCGGAACAGAACGTCGTCGACGCAGCCAACGAACACACAAGTTTGGTGAATGACGACGCTCAGTCATAGAGCCACATTACTGATTTCGAGCCATGTCACGGTTCGCGTGCCATATCATCGCGAATCTGGCTTGCGTTGCCACGCCTCTTCTAACAAACATTACGTCAGTTCACTTCTCTCATGCGTTTGTGGCCAGAGCGTTCGTCTTTGTAGCACAAGTCGCCCGTTTGTACAACATAAAGCGTTCACGCATTTTTGTTTTGTCGTCTTACTCACACAACCGTTATTACTTCGTCTCGGATACACAGTCTGTAGCTTTGGTAGCTTTGATGGTAGATGTGCCGTGTTCGATGTGCGCCAGTCTCATGAATTATCGTTGCTTCATACTTGATTTAGACACAGACTGTGTCACACAGTGGCAACTTCCACCACCAAGCTGACTGCCCCAGCGAGAGACGGCGCGATCAAAATTTTTGGCACTGAACATGCGAAAACAGATACCCTTACTTGAGCGGTTGACTTCTGGACCGTGTAGCGCCACAAGGTAGATAGGTGTTCGCTCCAACAACCCGCTACATGTCTACCAGGGGTATCATATCTGCCGTTCCGCCAAATATTCTACTTCGATTTGATCCGCCCCGATGCACGCGCCTGTCGTATTTTCAGACGCCCGCCAGTGTGTTTCGCCGCTCATTTCATGACACCGCCCTTCTCCCCTCCCCGCCCTTGCTCCGCGCTCCGCACCGCGACGCCCTGTAACTCGTTATCACTCTCTCCTTTGCCCTCTTTCCCCTTCTTTTGAGCCTGTTCTGAACACGTCTCCTGATCTCTTCTGTTTCTGGCGTCAGCGATCGCTACTTTTTGATCGCCCATTGCCAAACAGCAGTCGCACCACAACTCTGCTGCCGGCTGGCATACGAGTTAGTGAGCCGTTTGTGGCCAAAGTGCGCATCACATCCCCTTGGTTACAGCGTTCAATTCCTCGCTTGCTTCTTGCCGCTTCCGTATCATGTCTGTGGCGGTTGACACCCCGGGCAATGGCTATGCTGCTATCCCGAATGATTTGGCCGGCGTTGAACGCATGTGTGAACAGCTTTACACAGCCCAAGATGCCACCATCCGTCAGCAAGCCGAATCAGCTTTGCTTTCACTTGCATCAAACCCAAGGCATTTGTCCCAGTGCACCATGATCTTGGAAAACTCAGCAGTAAGTTTTCATCCTTCCGTATCTTATATTGTTCTTCTGCGACCATCACCGCTTGTCTTTCTCCAGCGGGAGTACGAATCTGCTGCTAACCATTTTATCCTCTCTCGCCTTTGTCTGATCCTTAAATGATGTGATGACCATGCAGGCTCCATATGCACAAAAGTTTGCAGCATGGACACTTACCAAACTTATAACTTCCTATTGGTCGCAGATTGGTGTACAGGAACGCGTTGAACTGCGAAACTACGTGCTTAATTACATGGCCAACAAGGGCCCACAACTTGAGCAGTACGTGAGATTAGAGCTAACAACCCTTCTTTGTCGTGTTACAAAGCTGGGGTGGAATGATGGAGACAGTCATCGCGGCACCGTTGATGATGTTTGTCGCTTTCTCGATGCCTCCGAAGAACATTGCATAATCGGGCTCCAAATTCTTGCGCGGCTAGTGTCTGATATGAACACCAGTGCTACCACGTTTCGCCGTACTATAACTCACTCTCAAGCACGAAAGGTTTCCTTATCTTTCCGTGACTTGCAGCTGTTGAAGGTTTTCAACATTGCTATCAATACTTTCGCCAAATTGTCGCCTCCTCCTCAGCACGCAAAATTACGTTCGTGTGCATTGGAACTTTCTCGTGCGTGTCTATCGTACGATTTTATCGGAACCAGTCTAGACGAGAGCAGTGAAGATATTGGAACGCTTCATCCACCAACGACATGGCATGTCATTGTTGAGGATCCAAGCACTGTCAAGGTCTTCATGGATACCTACCGCGCCCTTTGTAATTCTGACAGTACACAATCGTCCAAAGCTTTAGAGTGCCTTATACAGCTGGTGAGTATGCGACGTACTTTGTTTACCAAAGAAGAACTCCGTGTGTTGAATATTCAAAGGCATATGGCTGCCACTTTAGAAATTCTTTCGAATCGTATGGGATTGGATGACCACAACAATTATCATCAATTTTGCAGATGGCTTGCGCGGTTAAAGGTGAACTATCAGCTCGACGAAATTGCGAACGTAGACATCTACCCACAATGGATTGAACTTGTATCAAGCTTTACCGTACAATCACTCGCAGCGGATTGGAACTGGGTTGGCGATAGTTTGTATTACGTGCTCTCGTTATGGGCGAAGCTGATCGCTGCAAAGCCATATCTGAAAAGCGGTGTTGATACCCGGTTGGATGTGCATGTTGTCAAGATCATTGAGCAGTACATTTCGCGACGACTTGTGTCTATTCGACAAGCGGATGATGATGACGAAGATGACTTTTCGGAGCATCTAGACGCCATTCCCATGATATTCAGACTGCAGTACGAAAAGTCCGCTGTGTTCCTGACATCGTTAATGGATCCTATGCTTGAAAACTACAAGGCATTTGCAGCAAGCGGAGGCGTTGGAGCGAATCCTCATGAAGTGTCCCGCTTGGAGCGTGAACTCGCCTGGCTCGTGCGCATCATCGGTGCTGTCGTTGGAGGCAAGGCGAATTCGCTTAGCTCTGAGCAACAGGAGCTTACGGAAGGCGAGCTTAGTGCGCGTGTTTTCCAGCTCATGATACATACGGTGAACGCCGATAATGTGGCTCGCAATCGACCAGGAGTAACACCGAGTGCGTTGGCGACTCCCTCTGGCAGAGCAAGGAACACGAAAGGAGCTATAGTGTTGGATGCGGCAATAGCAGATTTCACACAAGCATTCCGGCGTTCCTACATCGGCGAAGAAGCGGTTGCAAACAGCAAAGTGTATGTGAAAATGGCCGAAAGGCTAGGCATGACCGATCATATGCACGTACTCGACGTTGTGGCGTCAAAGATTGCTTGCAACCTTCGAAACTACGGGGTTGTCGACGGTCTTCAGATCATTGGCAAATCTTTGTCCCTTTTACAAGACTTGGCTTCTGGTTACAGCAGCGGCCGCGTTTTATGCAAGCTTCAGACAATCAGGGATATGATTCAGAGTCATGACGAAGAATCATTTCCATTCATGAAAGGACCTGATGCACACATGGGTCGCCACCGAACCACGTTCTATCAAACTTTGCTTCGCATCTTATTCGCTAGTCCTTCCACAAGTGCCGACCCAGAACGTGAGTTCACCCAGTTTATGGAACCGCTACAAAGAAAGCTAGAAGTGTTGGCAACCCTGCCAAGCAAAGAAGCATTCTTGAACGACCAGTCAGTGAAAGCTGCAACAATTGGCGTTCTTCGCGACTTGCGTGGAGTCGCAGCAACTGTGGCTAATAGAAAGACTTACACATTGTTTTTCGACTGGCTTTATCCAACGCACACACCGGTCTTGTTGAAGATTTGCAGTGTTTTTTCGGAAGCCGGAGTCCCGGAAGTAACCAATGTTGTTTTGAAGTTCTTCACCGAGCTTGTGTTCAACAAGTCTCAACGAATTGTGTTCGACAGTTCTTCTCCGAATGGAATTCTTCTCTTCCGAGAAGCATCCAAGGTTCTCGAGACATATGGAAAGTACACTCTAGCAAACTGGGAAAGAATTGGAGGAACTGCCATGGTGAAGAAGAATAACTCGGTAGATGCATATCGAGTACTCTACAAAGGTACATGGGTTTGCTTGCTCATGTTCCAAAGAGCTCTATCCGGCGGCTACGTTAACTTTGGCGTTTTTGCTCTCTACGGTGATCCTGCCTTGAAGAACGCAATGGCAATATGCTTCCAACTGATACTCGCTGTTCCCATTGACCAGCTGCTCGCATATCCTAAAGTCGCTAGGGCGCACTTTGGACTATTGGAAATTTTGGCGGCCAGCCATCCCAAGGATATAGCACAATTAGACCATGTGACTTTCAGCCGTATCCTTGAGTCTCTCAGAGAGGGTCTTCAGTCATATGAGGTTTGGATGAGTTCCCAGTCGGCGTCAGCGATTGACGCACTGTCAGCGTTTAGATTTAAGCAGGCCATGAAAGGTAGCGACTACGGTCGGATGATGCAAGCGCATGTTGATCAATCTCCAGAGCTGTTCCCTTCCTGTCTTGAAATCATCTTTACGATGATTATTAACATTGACTGTACGAATCAATGGAGCTTGTCAAGACCATTACTGAGCCTGATCTTGACAAATCAAGACACCTATGTCAAGATCAAGAATAGAGTCATCCAATCTCAGCCTCCAGAGCGACAGAGTGGGGTAGCCTCAGCATTTGACAAACTGATGTTTGACGTGCAGATGAACCTGGAAAGTAAGAATCGAGATCGATTCACACAGCAGGTTACGCAATTCCGTCTCGCGCTGAGAGAGGTAGGAGTCACAGACGGTTTGGTTTTGGGGAGCTAGGTTGTGTACGCGTTTCGCATGGCGAGAGACTGCGGGTTGTTCAGGCGGTAGAATCATGAGTCGTCGTTGACTCGCTTTTTAATTCGTAAGATGTACAACGTTTCTATACCAGCTCTTCGTTTCATTAATTGATACACACTTAAACCGAGACCTTCGGCCATTTGCATAACCTCTACTATCTTGTTGGCTTCGAGCAGTAAGAGATAAGCTACACCTGTTTCACTGAGGAAGAGATTTAAAGACTTGAGGAACCTGTCAATCACTTCTCGCCCGTCTTTTCCACCTGCCCATGACGCTGAAATATCGTGCTTGGTCAGCGCACGTTGCAACTCGTCGTCATCCGTCGGAACGTACGGTGGATTAAAAACTATAACGTCAAACTGAAACATGGGACGAAAGGCCGTGAAAAGGTCGCAGAGCACGGGATCCACATTGTGCAAACTGCTGTGACGCAGAAGTTGGTTTGTCTTTGCCGTGGCGAGAGCGTTTACGTCAGTAGAGAAGCAAAACGAAGTTGGAAGAAGAGTTGCAAGGGTTTCTGTGACCAATCCAGAGCCAGACCTGTACACGAAGGAAACATTTCGATTTACTCATGAGGGCCAATATTAGCATCTACAATCAGAAGGAAGTTATGTGCTTTTCCAAAACGCGACCAAAGTTTGATGCATATACCCGCAGATTCTCGCCTGGGGGCGAACGAACCTGAAGACTAAACAAAAGTTAATATCACGTACCCAATTTCAAGACAAACACCAGCAGACCCGACGACATGGGTCAGTAGACTCTTCTCGTGATGCAACGCGTCTATGAGCAAAAACGTGTCTTCCGATGACGGATACACACCATCAGCCCCATCCATTCAAGAGCACACGCAACGCAAAGCAAGATAAATGTTGAAGGCTATAGATATACATCGATCAAAGGAACATGAAACCAAACAAAAAACTATGGTCAGTCAATGGCGACTATGGAAATTGCTCTAAGACGGAAAGTGTTCAGCTTCGGAAGTCAATTCAGAAAGTTGTTGCATTGTTTTGGATCCTCATAGTACTGAGACTAGGCTCACCTCTTTGAGGCATTGATTCATCATATCGAAACTGTACGGAGCCAAATGGATCCCGAACTGGGGCGCTTGGCGGCGATCAAGTAACTTACCGCACTGAATCTGCCTTGTCACTTGTTCCTACACCACGATGAAAGATGTATCTAACTTCGTATTTGACTTTGTTCCCGAGGTTGATACGCGAATGCTTCCAGGTTGATTGTACCTTCGGTACTTGCGACTTGATCTAGCTCTCCCCGGGTGGGAGTCCCGGCTGTACGCAAATCTTGGCAACAACCAATGTGCAAACTTGAAATTTGGGTTGACCTTTCAGACTTTTCGAGAAAACTTTCTCTACTAAAAAATGCCAGTGTCGGCTTGGCCCCGCCCAACACGTCGACGCCCTCCACGCTGCGCGCTGGTTCGTCGGCGTCATCATGTTGGCTTGATGAACCGGACCATACACAGCACACCACGTATGCCTCCGGCATATCGCTGTGTTTTCTTTCGTTGTATGAAGTTAACCCGTTCATGCTTCTTTGTCTTAAAGACCTGACGCGCCTCCCCAGCTCGTTATCCTGTGCCGAACCCCAACAGTACAACACCATCCTTCTTTTGACGCTCCCACGACACTTGTTTCGGACACGGCTCCCTAACCCGCAGTCATCATCCTCTCCGTGTCGCTAATCGCCTTTCCAACAAACGAACCACGCAGTTTCGCGCCTGATCTTTCGCTCTCAGTCGGGACATCCATCGCTTGCTCCTCCTTGCTCTTGCGACATGTGGGGTGGAAATGGATTTCCGTTCGGAGGCAACTTTGGAGATGATTCTTATGAACAAGCTGCCGCAGCACCTGGTGTTTTCACTCGCCAGTTCCGGTGTTACCCGGTGTCGTTCATAGACAAATCCGAGCTGGAAAATGGTGACAAAATCGTTCTGCCTCCCTCAGCGCTCGACTTTCTAGCGCGACAAAACATTGCATTTCCTATGTTGTTCCAGCTAGAATCGCGCAATGGCAGGAAGACTCATTGTGGTGTACAGGAGTTCATAGCCGAAGAAGGCCACGCCAACGTGCCATACTGGCTCATGCAGAATTTATTGGTATCCGAAGGTGGTATGATAACTATCCGGAATGCAAATCTTCCGAAAGGAAACTTCGTCAAGTTCCAGCCGCAAACGTCAGACTTTCTAAAGATCTTTAATCCAAAAGCCGTCCTAGAGGCTACTCTTCGAAGTTTCACATGCCTCACCAAGGGCGACTCAATTGCAATCAACTATAACAACAAAGTTTATTACATCGATGTGCTCGAAGTGGCGCCAGGAGAGGCCATATCGATTATCGAGACAGATGTAAATGTCGAATTTGCCGCTCCAAAAGACTATGTGGAGCCGGAAGCCACCAAGCCCAACAACGTGCCAGGAAGACCGAACGCTGGCATAAAGATCGGTCAATCGAACAGCGATCCATCTTCGCGACTTAAGGATCGATTAGAAATGCTCAAGAAGCGAATGCCGGTCGAAGAAGACAGTGACTCTAGCGATGACGACACTGCCCCTCAACAGCCGTCATTTCCAGGTTCTGGACAGACACTGAAGACCAGCGCCAAGACCGGTGGTCTAGTGTTTGGTGGCCCTTCTTCAAACCCCACTGCTGATGATGCAGCAAAGATCGAAGAAGATGACAACGAGAAGAAACCGTTTGTAGCGTTCGGTGGCCAAGGTAGATCACTAAGATAGATTGGTCCGGTTAAACGTTTCGTAAATGCATAGGCTCAGATGTGTCGAACAAGCCCATGGCTCAATACTTCATGTAATCTATGAGACGAAATGCTCCCACTGTCACCGCCGCCCTCGTTTTCATAGTCCATTATCCCGAAGTTCATGCTTTCGCTTATCCCCAGCGCGCCGCGGCCGTGCTTCGTCAATCCTGAATCCAGCTCGCGTTGCCTTTGCGAGCGGTTCAAGACGTTGCAGCTTACAACTTGCTAACTCTTGTTCAACCGCTGTCGCACCGCATCGTTCGGCGCTTCTGGGGCCCTGGACGTCGTGGCGTATGAATCCGGTCGCCAGTGTTTCTCCAGTCACTCTGCATTGAATCCCACCGAATACGTCGCTGTTGGTGACCGCGCGTACGACACACATTCGTGTTGCGCATACTCATTCTGTGTAGCACAGTTGATCTGTGCTACACAACGGATCATGTGTCCTGCACAGAATGTGTATATCCTGGAACGACACGCAGCTCCACCCCTCGGACCTAAACGTTACCGTCACGTCATCCGCCGCTCTCCTGCAAGCCAGCATTGTCGTACAGGAAACGATATACTATCGTAGATACTCAATGCTGTATAAATCACTACTGTTTTCCGAGGATAGAACGTCTGTCAAGCGTTCTGCGCCGTTTCCAGCGGCAATTGCTATCAGTGGACCTGTGATATGAACCCGTATAACTCACTGCATTGATAGTTCGGCTATATTACATATGATAATCACATGATGATCATGATGAGGAGCAGTACCTCTTCACATATGTAACGTATGCAAAGTACGTGTTGTTGGCGTGGCGGTCTCGTTACGGGTAATTCGTCCGATAACTCCTTTTTGGATGCCTGTTCGCCATCCCATGCGCCTCAACGAATCATCCGAAACTCATCAAACTCGATACTTCTTCGTTCTTCTTCTGTGGTATGCGAGCTATGCAGCGAATTGTTGTCTCTACCTGCAGCACTCAGTGCTCCAAACAAGCCCAATTTTAGAGGCTAGCATGCTCGCATGGGCTTCACGAATCCTTCTGGATCGCTCTTTACATCTCTTTGTGTTACACTTCGATTCTAAAATTGAGTTTCGCAAGAGGAATGTATTCTTGTTGTATACATACAAAAAGCGTTTTCTAAGAAACAAGGAGTTGATTCACAGAAAAGCGTATTTACGCAGACAATGCTATTGTCACATTATAGAACAGGGAACAAGAGCAAGCATTCGGTGTGTGCGGAAAAGAGCGCTAGTTATTGCGAGAAATGATGAAGTCAGCAAGCGCAAACAGCGTTTGAGCGCGTTCACCATAGGGAGCAAGACTCTCTTCGCTTGTTGAATAAGTGCTTGCGCTTGCTGCTTTGAACCGTCCAAGCCCAGAAGCCTTGGGTACGTAGCCTTGTCAGTGGCAAGATCCTTGCCAGCTGTCTTGCCCAGCACCTCAGTGCTTTGCGTAATGTCCAGAACATCATCGGCAATCTGGAAGCAAGCCCCGTCTTTACCGCGAACTCGCTTACTCTACGAACGTCCTCCTGTGGCGCCGCCCAGAATGGCGCCGCATGCGCAGCTGACGCGCAGCAGAGCAGCGGTCTTGTGGGTATGAATCCAGGTGAGGGTGTCGATGGAAATGTCAGGGCGACCCTCTGACTTGATGTCCATGACCTGGCCACCGGCCAGTCCGTGCGGTCCCACGCTGTTGGTCAGAAGCGCGAGCACCTCGACGACGCGCGCTGGATCGACCGAGCGGGTGTTGCGCGCAACGTACTCAAAGGCGTATGAGAGCAAAGCGTCGCCAGCAAGAATGGCAATGTCCTCGCCGTACACCTTGTGGTTGGTGGGCTTTCCGCGACGGAAATCATCGTTATCCATGCTGGCAGGTCATCGTGAATGAGACTCATGGTATGAATCATTTCCACGGCCAGCGCGGCCGGCATGACAGGGGCAAGGTCAGCGTGCGGGCCGGCAAACATCTGGAAAGCGGCAATGGCGAGAATTGGGCGAATTCGTTTGCCACCAGCCAGCAGCGAGTAGCGCATGGCCTTGACCAGCGTCTCGGTGCGACTGTCGGTCATCTGCAGGCAGGCCTCCAGCTCATGGTCGACGCGGCGCTTATTGGACGCGAGGTACTCGCGCAAGACGGCGGCAGAAGGCGCAGTGGTCGGCGGCGAGGCGTGCGCGGGCGGGGTGACGCGGCGCTGCGCCACCGCTACGGGCGGCGTCACAGCGCGCCTGGCGCGCGGCTTGCGCGCGACGGGGCGCGGCGGGCGCAGCGGGACGCACGGCGCAAAGGAGGGCACAACCATGTCCGAGAAGCGAGCGCGCGACCAGCGGGCGGCGAGCAGACGGCGCGCCGGGCGCGCATGGCGGGCGCGGGGGGGCGGCTGATGTGCGCTCGCCGCAGAGGCCGCGGCGCGCGACGCGAAGCGCATCGCCGCGCAACGAGCGGCTGCGAGGGCGCCTCCGGGCGCGCCGCGAGCAGAGCGCGCGCACCTCCAGCGCGTCGAGCGCGCCACGGCTGCCGCCGCCGCCGCGCCCTCGGCCGCCGCGGCCAGCGCGCGGAGCGCACACGTGCACACGTGCACAGCGCGCGCCCAATCTCGCTGATGCCCCGGCGCATCGCGATGCACCGCGGTTGCGCGCGCGCCTCTTCTCTTCTCTTAACCGCTTCGCCCGCCGCCGCCGCGCCCCCGCCGCCGCCGCGCCCGCAAGCCGCCTCGCTCGCGCCCCGCCCGTGCCGTGTGAGGTCCGTCGTCCGGCGCCCCCATGACCGCGTTTGTCTCCCCGCTCCCGCTGCGCGACCGCGCCCGCTCCGCCTCCGTCGGTCGCTCCATGCGCCTGCCGCCCCGCGCCCCGTTCGCCGTCGCGCGCCGCGATCCGCCCCCTTCGATGCCCGTTCCGGCGCCTGCCGCTCCCCCTCCACCCCCGCCGCCCCCGTCTCCGCCTGGACTGTGCACAAGTTCGGTGGCTCCTCTCTAGCCAATGCCGAATGCGTGGGCCGCGTGGCTGACATCGTCGCCTCCTCTGTCACCTCCTCGTCCAAGCTGCTTATCGTCGTGTCGGCCGCGTCGGGCGTTACCGACGCTCTCCATGCCGTAGTCAGCGCCGCTGCGTCGCGAGATCCCCATGCCCATTACGCTGAGCAGCTGGATCTTATTGCCGACACGCATCGCAATCTCGCTCAGCAGCTGCTTCCAGCCGATGCGCGCGACGCCTTTCTTGCCACCCTCACTGCAAACATCAAGGATCTTGTCGACCTGCTCCGTGCTACCTGGATTGCGCGTTCCGTCTCTGAGCGTATCCGTGATCTCATTGTTGGCCACGGCGAGCTGTGGTCAGCTCAGTTGCTGTGGGCTCTGTGTCGCTCCCGCCATCGTCTCGTCTGTTCTTGGATGGATTCACGCGATGTGCTTGTCGCCCGCCCGAGCGAAACCTCCATGAACCGCAAGATCGTATTGAACGACCGTAGTAAACCTCTGCTGTACGACTGGCTGCGCTCCAACCCCACTGACGTTATCATTGCTACTGGCTATATCTGCCAGGATAAGGAGGGAGTTCCGTCTACACTTGGTCGTAACGGGTCGGATTACTCAGCCTCGGCATTTGCTAACCTCTTGTCTGCGAAGGAGCTCAATATCTGGACCGACGTTGACGGCGTTTACTCTGCAGACCCACGCGTCGTAAAGGACGCCATTGTAATCCCTGACATGAGCTATAAGGAGGCCGCTGAGCTAGCCTACTTTGGAGCTAAGGTGCTGCACCCAGACACAATGGCACCGATCATTGAGAGCAGTATCCCCATGCGTATCCGAAACACATTCAACAAGGACCTCCCGGGTACTCTTGTGCGACAAACTGACCTTTTCGCGGACCGCGTCACAGCGGAGTTGGAATATGCTACCCGTGATATGGCGGGCGTCAAAGGATTTACTACAGTTCAAGACGTTTCCATTGTCAACATCGAGGGTACAGGAATGATTGGTGTGCCTGGAATTGCGTCTCGTGCCTTTCAGGCACTCTTCTCAGAAAACGTATCTGTGATTCTCATCGCACAGGCAAGTTCTGAGTTCTCGATATGTATCGCGATCCCCTCCGTGCAGCGTGAGGTTGCCACTGAATCTATTAGACGTGCTTTCAGACCAGAGCTCGCGGATGGACTCATCTCGACTGTGTCCTCGATACCTGACTGCAGCATTTTGGCCATGGTGGGTGAGCAGATGCAGCAAAGACCAGGTGTTTCATCTCGCTTGTTCGCATCCCTAACAAGAGCTGGTGTTAATATTGTTGCTATGGCTCAAGGCTCGTCGGAGCATAATATATCTGTCGTGGTTGACGCAAAGAGCGAGAGTCGAGCATTGAGAGCAGCACACTCCTCGTTCTACCTTTCTGACCAGACCGTGTCCCTCGGGCTCATTGGCCCCGGAGTTGTGGGGAGTGCCTTCCTGGAGCAGATTCAAAGCCAGCTTGAGACACTTGAGCAGCAGTTCTCTGTTGATTTGCGTGTTAGAGGTATTGCTACATCGCGCAAGATGGTGTTTGGAGAACCTATCAATCTTGATAATGAGGCTTGGAGGGGCTTGCTGAAGTCTGAGGAAGCCGAACCGCTAGACTTGGATTCATTTGCTGACCATATTCAAGACACTGCGTTGCCCCATGCAGTCATATGCGACTGTACAGCTTCAGAAGAAGTATCTGCTTACTATGAGAAGTGGTTGAAGAGAGGCATTCATATCATAACTCCTAATAAGAAGGCAAACAGTGGACCAATGGAGTATTACCGTGCTATGAGGACAGCCCAACGTCGCTTCAACTCTCACTTCTTATATGAGGCAAATGTTGGTGCTGGTCTTCCAATCATATCATCGATTCGCGATCTGCTACGCACGGGTGATCAATTCTTGGACATTGAGGGCATCTTTTCTGGAACTTTGAGCTTCATATTCAACGAATTTGATGGTTCGGAACCGTTCTCTGCGATCGTTGCAAAAGCAAAGGCCAATGGATACACTGAACCCGATCCGCGGGACGATTTGAGCGGGATGGATGTCGCTCGAAAGGTCGTGATCGTTGCGAGAGAAATTGGAATCAAGGTCGAACTTGACCAAGTTCCTGTAGAAAGCCTTGTTCCCAAGGAACTGCAGGGAAGTGATGTTACTGTCGACGAATTCATGCAGCGCCTACCTGACTTTGACAGCGATCTGACATCCATGGCCAATGAGGCGAAGAAAGCTGGGGAATTGTTACGCTACGTGGGTGTTGTCGATTGTAAGAACAAGAGATGTGCCGTCGAGCTTCGCCGATATTCCGAGAGCCATCCCTTCGGAAGACTTCAGGGCTCGGATAACATCGTGTCATTCCGCACCATTCGATACGACGCACAACCCCTTGTTGTCCAGGGTCCTGGAGCTGGTGCGGCTGTCACTGCTGCAGGTGTTTTCGGAGATCTCTTGCGTCTTACGGGCTACCTAGGAGCGCCATCAAGCGAAGATGGCGCCAACTAGGGGAATAAGCCCGGAGGAAACTCTTTTCCTCTTCGCGCCTATCATGTTTGAATTGGTCTAAGGAGTATGTACTGGGACCTAAATGTTCACCCGCATCATTCGTTGCAACCACTGGACAGCACTGAGAATTCCCAGCAGATATCTTCAATTGCTTCACTAACAGCTTGTTATGCCCCGCCGTGGCAACATTAGAATGACATTGTTAACATTGTCATCAAACGAGTAGTAGTAAACTGATAATAGCAACTTATTCACGTTGTAAAGTTTATCTAGGAGAACGTATTTACCTGCAGAAGATGACCGAGACGGCGGTAGGGTCTCAGTGTAGAGCCTTCTTTGGGCAACTGGGTATGTATGCGCACAGCCAGACCGAGAACCCTTCTTGATGTACAGTACCAAACTGGATATAGGGTGTCACATGGACCCTATACCCAAAGCGAGTTGAAGACTGGTGCATAGGGAAGCAGGTCAGGAAGAAACTTTCTCTCTCTCTCTCTCTCTCATTTATGGGCACCCTAGCTTAACTAGAACTAGCTGCGGAACGTTTCTGAAAAAAAATGCTCTCTCACTGAAAAGGCCAACACTTAAACAAACTTAGTCTTCCATACTTCGCGCTTGCAAAGTGTCTTGGAGACGAATGATCTTATATCATAGTTTCAGGGACATCTCGAAAGCGAGAACACTTGCTGAAGGTCCAAGGTTTTTGTCATACTAGCTCCTAGTTTTACAATTTCCGATTGCGACAAATATAGAAGCGTTATTGTTTAACCTTCCCCTAAGCGGTGTATATCTACTTTTAAAGAAAGCGCCGTGAAATCAAACAGTGCGTGCCAGAAGTTGTGCACGCCGTTTCTTTAAGCGGCGACGGGATGTTGGTTTCGTCTGGATCAAAGGATGTCATGATTTACATCCAAAGACCGAAAGCGAAACCAACATCCTGAAACCTTTGGCCATCATTCATGAACAACCTTCTTCAAAACAGAGAACTCGGAAAAGAGGTCTCTATCACCAGGAAATGGAGAACACATAGATTAGACGCAACGCGTAAAGTAGATTTGGCAACAATGAAAGTATTCAGTATCGACCTGGATAAAACTGGAGAACATATTCTCACCGCAGGGTTTTTACCCGCTGGAGTCGACCCGGAGGGATTACATGGCGGAGCAGTGGCCATTTACAAATATCCAAGCCGTGGCATCGCAACTCAGGATATTGAACATGGTCCATTGGATTGGAATACATTTGGAATGGCCCCTATACGATGCTTCCGCTTTGCAGAAGACAGCAAAAGATTCTTCACCGGACACCACAAAGAGTTTGGAGTTCCACATGATGATGGACTGTTAACTGAATGGGACTCGGAATGCTTCCAACCGATATCGGCTTACTACTTCGATGGAGCAAGCGCTCGGGGACTGGAAGTTTCTCATGCTCCGGGTGCATATCAGGGTTTCATGTGCGCTGTACTTGAAGAGTCGAAAGACTTAGTGTGTATTGACACGCGAAGCTGTAATGGTCAAACAGTACAGTCCTTTTTCGTGAAGGGCCATGACTTTCCAGTGAGAAGCGCGGAGTGGGCGCCTTCAAATCCATTTCTTTTGGCTTCATGCGACGCAACTGGACAGGCTTGCCTCTTTGACATCCGACGCTCTGGTCTTGATGCTTGCTTACTTAAGTTCGATCCGTTACGAAGGCTAGGTATAGAAAACCGGCAAGCTATTATTCATCCTGGTGAGGGGTATCGGTTTTCTAAAAGACAATGTCAATCACCAAACTATCAACGAAACTTTAAGGCTCCACTACTTGGTTTAGGTCGTGCTTGGACGCCAGAGTATTCTGTGCCGGCACAATCACACGATACGGAGTGTGACTACCGATTTAGTTCAGCTCCAGAGATTCACTTTTCAGTAGATGGCACCGAGGTTGTTACCGCAGGCCCGGCTACGTCCTTTCGTGTTTGGGACGTGATTACTGGTAGACTTGTATCCGAGGGTTTTGATCTCTCGATTTATCGCCCGCCAGTAATGCCGCACATGCAAATGGCTCCGGATGGGGTCCACATGATATGGCATGTAGGAAGCGACAGTAATCTACAATTAATGGACATAGAAAAAGGCAAAGTGGTGGACATAGCAGAAGGCAGGGACGGACGATTTTACGGCAACGTTAAGGTGCACCCGTTGGAGAACGAGGTAGTCAGTGCCCACAAACGCAATCTTAACATTTGGACGTTTTAACTTCACACGCCTGTTATCCTTAAAGGTATCCTCATAATTATCGTGCGAGTTGAACGTGAAGACATAACATTATTATGAACGACAAATGTAAAGCGAAACGGATTGAGTGGGTTTGAAAGCCTTTGTTTCGTTTCTTGGCAGAAGAATTTTCCCAATATATCCTATTTAGAAAACGGAAAGGACACGGTTACTGCTTGTTGTGTTGAGTCAACGCAAGTAGCAGTGCTTAATGAGCATACGTAGAAGTCTTTCTCATTCGAAATTTGTCGGCACATGGATCTTTAAAGGAAGCCCAATTCCGATACGTGTGTCCATTTATATCTCATTTAGCGGAAGAACCCCTGTGAGTGATTGCACACCAAGGTTCTTCAATGACGCTGAGCATTACGCCCTGACTCGTCCGAAAAGAACTCTATCGCGGAGTTTCTGCCATCTTTCCCTTCAAGAGGGTGAAGACGTTATGCAGAGCGAATAATTAGAATGTGTACTGGAAATGTGTTGGCTTCTCTATTGAAAGCTAGCTTCCTCAATCGCACAGTTTGCTCCAAGTTGTATTTGGGCTAGCCTCTAGTGATAAAGAAGAGAAATTGTATTTAAAGTGGGCTTAAGAAGACGTAGTGTGAGAACCGCGTTTTTGTCATGATTCTGGATTGCTGGGGCTTGCAGAGCACTCGTAAAGAAGGAAGTAAAGAAAGAACAAGTGACCCACACAGAGGAACATAATGGCACAAATACAAGCATCCTTTGAACAATCCGAATGCTTTGATTATATCAAATAACTTATATGATGAACTGCAGGTAACACTTTCACGTGTAATTAAGCATAGGTTTTTAGCAAGGTTTCATGACAAACTAACACACACAGAAAGCAAAGTGTCGACGACCTTGATAGGGATACAACAAAGCTTAAGAGGAAAGGGTTTACTGTGTTTGTATTTACTGTACAAGTTATGGTCCAAAAAATGTTGTGTGTTGTCACACACCTTCTCAGGATGTACGACATGCAGAAGCGTTGACGTTTAAAATTTTATGGTCACTGGCATTCAGTAGGGTCAGGCCAAGTAAGTGCTTCTCTACCAATACGTTCAACCCATTCAGAATGTTGAGCTGAATTCCATGCGGCAGTTCCACCCATATTGACGTCATCCATGATCTGATCAGACTCCAAGTATTCTTGAAGAATATGTTTGTCCCTCTCATCAATGGCTCTGATTCTGGCCTTAATCTTCTTTCCCATGATTGCTGTGACAAGGCCGATGATTCCTTTTAAGAAGAAGGGAGGATGGCATATGAGAATGGCTGCAACGCGAACAGGGAAGGTTTGAGAGAATGTGTTCTGTAATTCTCCGGGTAGTCTGAGGTCCAAGTTGTGAAACTTGAGATTGGCAAAATTGTGCACTATAATTACGCCATGAGTTTGAGCGGCGGGATATGTACGCATGGTCCATTCCATCACGAGTGCTAGAGTTCGTACAGTGTCAAGAGCGGAAAAGGTTGAGGGGTCATGACGAGGTAATCTGACGTTAATGACAGGGCGTTGATCTCTATCTGTATGTCCACTGACGAAGACAACGCGTGATTGTAGCTGTTTCTGCGCGGCGCGCAAGCGTTCCGCGCGATCAGTGGAAGCAGCCAATCTTCGTTTCCATGCCAAAAAGTTTAACATGAGCTGTTCTGCACGCTTCACATCGCCCTTTCTGGCTCGGAGTGCAGCCAGTAGCCAAAAATGGTCCGCGTTTGCAACGGACTGGTTCCCAGATTGCGCTGCAGCTTGTCGGAGGCTTTGCACGAGTTTGTTTTCCTCTTCTGCCGAGCGTATGAACGGAGCGGACAAATCAGCGTGAGTGACGCGTGCGACGGTGTCGACGGTGTGGCTGGCGCCTATTGAACGAATCGTACTCAGCACGGAGGCCACGCCCGTCGGCGGTGCGGCGTTGTGCTGCAGGTGGGACAGGTCGTCCGTATGGCGGGAGCCCATGCCGGAAGAGAAGATGAGGCGTTCGCGCTCGCAGCTCACGTGCAGGCCGAGCGATGCCGCGCTTCTTCTGAGGCGAGGGAGAAGTCGTGGTTAGCAGCTGCCAGCTGCTGTTATCGCTGGTAGACTGGCGTGACGGCTTGGTGGCCAATCACAGTGGTCGACGTGGCGGCACAACAATGCATACGATTGGCCGATTGCTCGATGACGCGGATCGCGTTCACGTCATGGGAGTACGTAAAAGCTGCAGTAGCATGACCTTTCAGCTTTGCCGTCAAGCTTCTCGCCGGAAAGCCTGCGCACAAACACTTCCCTGCATGGCGTCTGAATGTTGCTTCTTCGCCGCACCAAAATCAAGTCTGTTCGCCTGTTTGGGGCTGTGGCGTGAAACTACCATCCCTGATCTCGCAACTATGACGAGTGCCATGGCCCGAAAAGATGTAGTGTACTTGTAGTGGGAGTCCTGTCCCTTCTCAAGCACCACATCATGTGCTGCGCTTCAAGCGAAGAGCATCACGATGATGTTCTGTTATTCACTGATTATCCGAATCTCGTACCTGAATAATATTCCTTTTCGACAACGCCAGCACGCAAACTATAAACTGTTTGTAACAAATTCCCGTGATCTGTCATGCAACGCCCTGGCGTTACAGCATTTAACAGACTTGTTCTTGTTGTTGCGTTAAACTACCTGTACTGCTAAACATAGTTGGCTCACTCCAACAGTTGTGAACATAGTAACGAATCCAGCATCCAGTGCACACCTTCTTCCCATGTCGCAGATTCCGCATTCAACGCCTGCGCAGAATGATGCTGCTCCGCCGACCGCTGAGCAAGGCATGTCTGAGCAAGGCATGTCTCTCGCAGCGTCTTTTGTAAACACTCCTCTGCGCGTCTTGCAAGCAAAGGTGGATGCGCCGCTCATGTCGGGCGTTCTTCGTGATGGCAGTCGCCGGTCAGATAACCAAAGGCTTTCTGTCACGTTTCCGATTCAAAGTTACATCATCAGAAACAATCGCACGCTATACGACCGTGGTGAGAATACTATTTACGTACCGCCTCCAAATCCTCGCCAAGACGTAGATTTCTTCAAACAATGTTTGCCATTATTCAAGGCAACAATTGTTAGAGATGGTTCTATTCTAGGTTATATCATTCATGATGTGCAGCAGGATCGCTCCCTGCTCAAGGTTCATTTTCACGGAGATACTACCAACCCGTTCTCCCGGGCGTTCAAGGCGTTTGTGCGAAGCCCCGTGCTCAAATGGGATGTTGAAAACTGGGGGTTATTCCAAGATTTGCCTGTGGGAGCCAATCTTGGGCTCATTCAGGAGGTGTATCCTGATAACCGCGTGTTCTTCCCCACGGCGGACACCGGAATGCCGCGTCTTGAGATGCAATACGCTGCCTCCTTGGGTCTCAAGTATTATTTTGCGGTAACCGACATCCCTGAACCAATTGGAGAAGTGGATTCGAGCCTTATAGCCAGGTTTGCTCCGAGAAGCGAAGCATACCTCATGAGCATTCGAAATTGCACGAGAGAGGAAGCAGTTCTGTGGTTTACCATGGTCATCGCCACGGACATGAAGCGAAGGAAGGTTCAGAATACCAAGTACGGACCCGGACTCCCGCTCTATGCGCTGTAGGCGTGCGTTTGTCATCCTGCGTATGATACAGCTCACCGTGATACCTGACTTACAGCAGTGCAGCGCGCTCAGCCGGCGTCGGAGCGCGGCCGGCGTTTCTGGCGGCGCCACGCGCCGAACACCACGCCGCGCATCACCGAGTGCACCCAGCGGAAGCGACGACTTCGTCGCCGCGAGCTATCGCGCCGCGCTGACGTCGAGTGTTCGCCGCGGCTGGTCGTGCGCCGCGGCCGCGCGCCCGACGCCGCCTCCGACCGCGACTCACTAAAGTCTCTTCTCGACCGCTCGTGCCCCATCATCATCATCCTCAGTCGCTCCATCACGAACAATTCGCTCAGCGTGCCGCCCCACGACCCGTACCCCCAGTCCGACCGCGTTCGCATGCGCTCACTTCCGTCGTCGTCCGTTGCTTCGATGCGCAGAGACGAGCACACTTGTCGGTCGAAGATGTTGTACCATACCGATGATGGCGTGCTTCGGTTCACCAGCCGCAGCGCCCTTCGCAGTCGCGCAAACGATGAGCACTGAATATCTCTGCCGTGCGCGGCTCTTCTGTCGTCCCGATAGCTCGAAAACGAGCTGCTGTGCACGAACTGCGTGCTGGTGCATTGATCTTCGCCACTTACGATGCAGCTCTCCGGCGGGTAAATGACGTCAAAGTTGACGATTAGATCGCCGCGGAACGATGCGTCCTCGAAAGCGGGCATACCGGCGCCGCGAACCAACACGTTGACACCATGCTTCCATGAGAACTGTCTACTAAATACGGCCCAAACATCTACATTGACCGGCTTTCCATCGATACCCGTGATACTGACCACGGACCTCGTGAGCGCCTGCGCCAACGTGATGCTGTGTGAAACGCTCAGGTTATCGCCGTGTCTGACGAATTTAGGATGGGTCTTCTCCGCAATGGTGAACACGACGTCGCCATCAATACAGCCAGCAATTCGGTTGCCACCGCCCTTGACTCGAATACGCATTCCAGCACGGCAGCCGGCCTTGACCGACACGCACCTCTCAAACATCTCTCTGACAATGACGCCATCGGACCTTGTAACGCAGCGAATAATCCTCACAAATCTGTCAACGCCACTAAAAAGTTGTTCTAACGTACACAGCACGGTGACTTGTAAATCCGGGGGTTTTGGTATTCTTCCCTCGCCATTGTCCCTTAGCAACGCCTCAGTGGGCTCATACTCGGCTCCCCACGCGCGTGGAAAGTACGGGCCGCAGTAAGCGGCTAGGCCCTCTACGCCGTCGTCGTACTCCACGGTGGAGATGCCGCCACAGGGCTGCATTCTGAAGCCGCTACGTAATCTGGCCGCGCCGTGAGTGCCAAAGAAGGTGCGCAAGAGATGCTCATGACTCTGCACGGGCTGGTCGTTGACGTACAGCACCTTTCGATCGTGGTCACGCGCGTGGTCGTCGTGCGCGTGGGCGGCATGCATGACGTCTCGCTTGCCAAAACGGATGAGAGGGGAGACGTAGGGAGGCCTAGAGGGGCGATTCGACGGGAGGGCGACGTGTGGAGCGCACGACTGGAGGCGACGGAGAGGGCTGTTCAAGCGCAGAAGTGCGGTCGCTTTAGAGATAGCGGCGGACAGTCTCGAGTGCACTTCGCGGCGCATCGCGCCCCTTTTTTCCGAAACGGCCGTGACAGCGAAGGTGCCAATTCAGAGCCGCTTCGATTTTTTGTGCCGTCGCTACAGCAAACGACGCGGTCACACACGCACGTGCGCGCTGCCAGCTTGTCGCCGGCTCGAGCCGCCCGCGCGCCTTCAATCTCTTGTCGCCCGGTCTTCCACCCGTGCCACCGCGCTCCGCCGCGCCGACGGCAAACATGGGCGCCAACACCTCCGCTTTGCTCTCGGAGGAAATTGAGGAGATCTCCCGCCAGACCAACCTGCAGCAGTCCGAGGTCAAGCGCCTGTACAAGCGCTTTCAGAAGCTCGATCGCACCCAGTCCGGCACGCTGGACGCCACCAACTTGCTCATGGTGCCCGAGCTGGCCATGAACCCCCTCCACCCTCGTCTCATTTCCATCTTTGAAAACGTCAACTTTCAGCAGTTTGTCACCAATATTGGCGCTTTTACGTCCGGCGCCGATCCAGCGCGCAAGATTGACTTCACGTTTCGTGTGTACGATGTGGATGATGATGGCTACATTTCCACGCACGACTTGGAGCACATTCTCTCCCTGCTCGTTGGGAATCACATCGACGCGCACACCGTGGCGCAGCTGGCCGCAAAGGTGATCGCAGATGCTGACACTGATGGCGACGGCCGAATCTCCAGACAAGAGTTCACCGGCGCTATGGACGTTCCCGAGCTAGCGCGCAAGCTCACCGTATCATTCTAGCTACATCACGTCCTGTACCATAATCACACTCACTTCCATTGTTTATTAGCCTACACAAAAACCCACAACCTTTTTGCTGCGGAATCTACCCATCAATGTCTCTCGGTTTGGTACATCTCAACCATCCAAGCGGACAGTCATCATACAGCCTCGCTCTCCATACAGGCGTATACACTCGAATTGGTAAAGGAACCTCCCGTTTATAATAACTCCATTGTATTCTCGACGCCTGTTTCTCCACGGCCTGATGGTAAACGCTAATCATAAACTTTGCAAGCGTGCTTCTCATTGAATATACCAACGTATATGTCAACCGCATTTGTTCCCTCTCCGAAAATCGATCCGCGATCAAGGGGTACAACACACTCGACTTTGTTTTCCTTAAGCTCTCACAATCGTGAATCAGTTTGCTTATTTCTACTGCTACCTGTCTCACCTCCTCTGCGTTGATTGCCCTCTGTGATGAAGTTAGAGTTAGTCCATCTTCAGGTTCGTATCCTTCTCGTATATTCAGTTCCGCTTTCTCGCTTCTTTGTTTTCCGTCTAGTTCACCTTTCACATGCTCGGTGTTAGTGGTTTTCTTCTTCCTTCTTCTCCTCGCACTCTTATTACGAATGGCTCTGAACGTGGACTTTGAAGAGCAAAGTCCTGCCGAAGTGTAAGCATATCCTGTAGCGCACACCAAACGCGCCAGTCGCTCATGCGCCACGTCCGAAGCATGCTCAATCCTCTGCCTCTCTTTTGAAAACAGATGTAGCGCTTTAGTGACGACGGGCTCCGCCGTGCCTGCACGAACCCAGGGGAACAGCACATCGCGCTCTAAAACGTTGTACACCGCCCAGACGTTATCAACCAAGTAAGCAAAACTTCTTTCCAACGGCACAACGGCCCTTAGAGCGCGGGCGTCGCCCTCGCGAAGGCGATTCTCGACGTGTCTCAGAAACTGATGGATCCGTCGAAGATCCTGAACAATATACAACTGATGCCATGTCAAACCATTCAATCGAAACTCATGCAGCGTCTTTCGAGTACCAACTGAACGACGGGCCTCTCTGGCAGCATTTCGAAGAGCCCGTTGAGAGCGCCAACGTGCAAGCGTCTGTCGTGGTGTGAAGATCGGCAATAACTTAAGCGCCGCCAACGCTGAGCGTGCTGCGCGGAGCAGCGGCAGCGGACGGAGACGAGCGAGTGGATGGTGACCTGAGCGCTGGCGTGAGGGACGATTGCTCGCCATGGCCGCCGACATGGCCGGCATTGGAACAGGAATCATGAGGGATGTCGAGTGCGGACTGCGCGGCATAGAGAGGGCAAAAGCGTCGACGCGTTTGAACATCGAAGCTGTACGTGTAGTTCGGGGATGTAAGATGCACGTTTGGCAGCATCGGGGGGAGCATCGATGACAGGGCATGCGCGTGATGTTCCATTAAGTGAAACCTGTACCCACCTTATAACCCTAATATGAAACAAAATCCCTACCCCTGCAAAAGCCCCTAAAATCAGGGTTCTTTTTCAAATCTGTACCCACCCAAAACCCCCTAAAATCGCACCCCGCTAAAAAAACCTCTAAAATCTGGGTACCTTGATGCCTTCCAGAGGCAACATTTGCTGACACGTGTATTTGGATTTTTAGGCAAAAATCTATGCGAAGGGTACAGATCACCGATTAATATACCATTGGGGACAGTACTGAATATCCACAAAATAATATTTTGTTCATTCACTTCTGAAGTGTCTGCCTCCCTTATCCCTGTGTCCGGAATTGTTGGAATGAAAGCCGTGACGGGAGAGGGAGTGGTGGAATTATCAGCCTCCAGCAGGAGAGGCTGATAATTCGAACCGACAGTCTGCCACGCCACGCTTTGAAATGCTACGTGGCGAAAGCGGCGTGGCAGAAGTGCAGCCTCTATCTCCTCGAGAGCGCGTCTCAGTGCTCTATAAAAGCGGGAGGGAGCAGAGGAGTTCCTTTCTCTTCTGCTCTCCTCCCATCACCATCTTCCTACTCAAAGACTCTTTTCTACGCGCTGCGTCTTCATCCGCGCAAGGGAGCGAGCGCGAGCGCGTCAGCGAGCGCGTAAGCGAGCGTCAGCGAGCGTATGTTACGACATTTGCAAATCACAGTAATGGCGCAACGCAATACAGATACGCTTTTTGTAATATAGATAAAAAATAAATATAGATGTTACTTTATTAAAGCGTACCTGTAATGTGCTGCGCCATTAAAGTGAGTGGCGAATGGCGTAAGGTAGGCTCGCTGACGCCCGTTTACGGGCTGGCTGAAGCGCTCTCGCTCGCTCGCTTGCGCAAATAAAGACCAAGCGCGTAGGCAAATTTGTTTGCGTACAAAGATGGTGATGGTAGGAGAGCCGCAGAGAAAGAAACTTCTCTGCTTTCTCTAGCTTTTATAGAGCACTGAAACGTGCTCTTGAAAAGAAAGGGGCTGCACTACTGCCGCGCTCGTTTTCGCCACGTCGCATTTCAAAGCGTGGCGTGGCAGACTGTCGTCAAATCCCTTCTGCCCCGCCCCGCCACCAACCCCTACGTTGTCATCTCTACAACGTTTTCTACGCCGATTGAATGCAGATCCCGTTGCTGGAAATTCAACCGGTACAGCCTTTTCTACTACCACTCTACCACGTGTGCTACGCCAACTTGTTGCACACACCGCTGCCGGTAATTCGTCCAGTACAGCCTCTAATAGCACTTCCAGGTTTAGCGGTGCTCTACCACGTGTCCCACTTCGGCCTGTCGCAAACCTCATAACCAAGCACTTAACGTGTGCAGCATCTACTAGGGCATCTCAGCCTAGTAGAACACGTGCACAACCGGACACCTCTCACGACAACCACCAAGCAGGATCTTCTTCTGGCACGACAGACCATGTCTTCACTTTTCATCTCAAACAAGGCCGTCTAAAGATCCTCTCTGTACAAAAAGACAAAGTGCT
Source organism: Gracilaria domingensis (assembly GCA_022539475.1). NCBI lineage: Eukaryota > Rhodophyta > Florideophyceae > Gracilariales > Gracilariaceae > Gracilaria > Gracilaria domingensis. The sequence goes on from VCMS01000055.1 coordinate 182,559, forward strand.
ACGTGACAGAGTTGGCTGTGACGTGAAGCAGAAATCAAACCGGCACAGAACTTGCAGACTGTGCAACGTGCATTGCAACGGAAATCCAACGTAGCGCGTGCATTTGGATTCACGTGGACACCGTCACGGCTTGGCGAACAAGAAAATCCCTCAAAAGTGTGCAAATGACAACAAAACATTCGAGTCTTACACGCATTTGGAATCTCACCTTGCTGGTTGGGCGCACGAACGCGATATGAACAAGACGAAGACCCAATTCATAATTCGTTAGTCATTTCTCGAGAACAGCCGCATAAAAGACCCCAGCAGCTAGTGATTTACTATTTTTTACTTTAGTTCTTTTTACCTATTGCTTCTAGTTTTCTACTTTTGGCTCCTAGTTTAAAAAAGTAATATTTTGAGCACCCCTGCAGGACAACCGCCTACCGTGAATCATCCGGCCGCCTCCCACGCCCCACAGGCTTCCACTCACCCACTCGTTAGAGAAGTCTTCGCGACTAACATCCGCCAACACTATTCCGCTCAAAAATCTTTCGAGGACACCATACGTTTCTAAGATCCATGCATGTAGACTCCTTTGGCCACGAGTTCCTGGAAATTTTCCGGGAACACTACCCACCCTCCCTTTTCTTCGAGATGAACCTTGCCACTAATTTTGCCCTCATGCGTTTGCTTCGGGAATACTTCCGCTTAGTCAGAAGGATACCCGCACAGAACCACGAAACGGGTTTCCTCCTAGCTAATCTTGCCGTGACTCTCTACCCAATCAATTTGATCGAGAACTGCATGTCCCGAATCGACTATATCCGAGAGCTCATCGAAAACCCGGGATCTGATTCTACCGCTCGACAGTCAACCCCGACTACGACTAGCATTCGTATCTTTCAGCAGGCCGGTAGATTCCCCGAGACCTCGCCATTCCGACAACAGGATCAGCGGATCAAAGATTTTGACATGAATCGAGCTCTGAAGCAGATCTCGTATCGTTTTAAGTATGACTCGTCGAAGTCCTCGGGCGCATTTAGTCAATGCTGGCACGAATACCAGGACGAATTTACTGCCACCGCACAGGAAAATGGAATCCCGGAATCTCACTGGTTACGACTCATGCGCCACCTCCTGAGTGGCAAGGAGAAGAGGTACTTCCTGTCGCACGTCCTGCCTCACTGTGAGACGTTCGCTGAAGCCTGCAACAAAATGAGTAATATATAGTACTCCGTCAGCAGGAAGAAGCGAGCCGAAAACCTCGTGCGCACACTCCGTCTAGAAGCATTCCTCAAGGACACAACCGACCTGTCCGAGGCTCTCTTCAAACTGGACGAGCAGATTTCCACATTGACCCCCCAGTGCTCCAGCTACAGCCGATCAGATCATCCCAAAATTAAGTATCTCCGCCAAGGTGTAGTAGGACATGCGTTTGCCCGAGAGGCCATCCAGCGTTTGGACTCCGAGAACCTCCACTACCAGGAGTTCTTGACCCAACTCGACTCGGCCGCTCAGCTCCGAACAGAAGAAATGGACCACTCGGCTTCGGTCAGCACGTCCGCCAACGTGTTCTTGACCCAGTACGGCCCCCTTCCACAACATTTCGGACAGAATCGGACCCCTCGTCACAATTACTCCTGCTCTAATTGTGGCAAACCGGGTCACACAGTTCGGCACTGCCGTCTTACCCCGAAATATCAAATAAATTGGCGCCCGTAGAGTGCGCTTCCTGCAAAAGAAGAAGTATGGAAACAATGAAGTTCCCGCCTTTGAACGCGTCATCTACGAGTTAAGCGAGCAACTCGAAGCCCCCTCGGACTCGGATTCCGAAGACGTCGACGATTTTTACAACTCTAGCTCAGAGAGCCCCACCAAGTACTCTGAAAAATCGGACCCCCCTCATTCAAAAGACGATTCGGATCATTCCCTCGAGGGATTCTATGAATCGGTCAACCTGCACGGGCTGGACAACACCCTGGATTTTTCCAACGGGACTCTCTCGTCTTAAATGAGATGGTTCCGAATAAAAACCCCAAGGTAGTTAGCAAGATAGCAGGTAGTGGTAGAAATCCCAAAAAACACCTCTTTATGTAGTAGATTTACTCTCATGTAACGTCTCCGAGGTCAAAATACATGACGAAACCCACCACTTTCTTGGCGCTTGCCTTGAAACTGGCGTTCAGCGAACGGTTATTGGCCTACGCCAGGCCAAATTCTAGTGCAAATCAGTCGGTATCAAGTTCAAACCTCACCAATCCCGGCTCCGCTACCATCTTGACAAATCCATCTTTCGACCACTGGGACAAATCCCCATCAGAATCCATGCTCCCGAAGGCCGCATAATCAAGTTCACAGTCAACGTCATCGACGTGACATTCCCCTCCTACTCGGCCTCGACTTCCTTGATCACAACCAGCTCTACGTCAAGAACATATCCAACAAACTGGTCTGTACTAGAGGTTGGACGATGCCAATCGAGCGACAATTGGGCCACCTCTATCTGGACTGGACGGACTATATTGACATCAGCTTCATGATGACAGAACTACGCAAATTGCATTTGCATTTCTATCACCCCTCTTCAGGGAAGCTGTTCAACTTGATCAACAAGACTCTGCCGAACGAAGCCCCCCCGGAAACAAAGAAGCTCCTGGAAGAGGTAACGAAGGCCTGCGCAACCTGCCAGCACTTCTCACCACAACCCATGAGCTTTCAAGTGTCTTTCCATGACGGAATTGTCTTCAATCGTGACATATCCCCAGATCTCATGTTTATTGACAACCAGCCGATTTTGCATGTAGTGGATCTCCCTACTCAGTTCAGTGCAGCCGTGTTTGTTACACGACAATCTCTGGACGACATCTGGGAAGCATTTCTCCAATGCTGGGCTACTGTTCACACCAGTTTCCCAGACATCATGACATGCGACCACGGATCAGTCTTCAATTCTCCAAGATGGCAAACCCTTATGAGAGAGGGCGGTATACAGTATAAACTCAGCGGCGTTGAGAGTCATAACTCCCTCGGCGCTGTTGAGCGTTACTACGCCCCTCTCCGACCCATCTTCCGTAAGATTCGTCACCATCGACCATCAGTAACCCCCAGACTTGCCCTCTAACTTGCAATAAAGGCCATGAACGACACGATGAACCCCGAGGGCGTGGTACGCTCGTTACTCGTCTTTGGCGTTCTTCCTCGCCTACCTGGAGTGGCATCTGAAACAGGTGACCACCACGCACGGATGCAATCTCTTATGATAGCTAGGCACGAAATGGAACAAATCTCTAATGAATTAAGGCTTCGTAGAGCCTTAAAAACGAAATTACCCCCTACTGTCCACACCAATCTCTCCGTTGGACAGAAAATACTTGTCTTCCGTGAAGATTCCACCGCGCCTTGGACCGGTCCTTACGAGATCAAACGGATCGAGGACAAGCAAGTCTTCATTGACAGCAACGGCACCCTAGTTCAGCACAATATCTCCCAAGTCAAGCCCTATGTGCAGGACCAGGAGCCGCCAGAAGAACCCCCTACATCTTACCTTGACCTCCTTGACACGTTCCTCAATGACTTCTCGGACAAAAACGACGCCTCTGGGACCGAGTGACCCATCCATCTCACTGACATACTTAAACCAAACGACCCACGCCGGTTTCTTCCACAGTTTGACGAAGCACGGCGCAAAGAAGTTGACAGTTTAACGAAGCGTGAAGTCTGGAAGGTCGTCAAAACCGAAACAATTCCTCCCGGGGCCAACATTCTTCGGGGGCGCTTTGCACTCTCCATCAAGAACGTCGGCACACCAGAGAAGTTGTACAAGGCTAGGTTCATTGCTCAAGCTCACAGGGACAAAGACAAGAGTGTTCTTGTACACAACTCCACCACAGTCCGCAAAAGCTCCATCCGAACCATTCTAAGTCTTGCCGCCGCCTACGGATTCCGAACCTGGAGCGACGATGTAAGTCAAGCTTACTTACAAAGTAGCGACAGCCTCCAACGAGATGTTTATTTGAAACCTTCCCCGGACTTCAAGCTACTTCCCGACGTAGCCTTGAAACTACTCAAACCTCTCTATGGACTACCAGATTCCGGCGACTATTGGAACAAGACTATGTTCGATCACCTCCGAAACGACCTAGATATGTGTCAAGCCAAGTCCGATATCCCATTCTTTTACAAGACAGACCACAACACCCTTTCAGGTATGACCGGAACTTATGTCGACGACTCTTTGCTCGCCGGCAACCCTCAGTTCTTGGAACTCATCGACAAATCCCTTGACCGCTTTGAATCCCGTGGCCGTGAATTCGATAATTTCCGATTCTCAGGGCTGAATATCAAAACAATTGACAAGTCATTTACTATTGATCAGACGGATTATATTCAGAACCTTGAAATTTTATCAGACTCCAACTACGGCAACTTCCGCTCTATGAGAGCAAAACTTGCATGGCTTTGCAACTCACGACCGGATATCTGTTTCATCGTGAACAGACTCACACAAATCACCGAGAATAAGTTTGCAACCGATCCTCAGAACTACTCAAAAATCGTCAACAAGACAATCCATTTCTTGAAAAATCCCAACCATTGCATGTTGAAATTTCGAAAACTAGTTTTAGATAGTTTATGTTTACGGGTATATTCAGACTCTTCTTTTGCTAACAATGGCGACCTTACCTCTCAACTCGGTTATATTGTCCTCTTATAAGACAAGTAAAACCATTGCAACGTCCTCCATTACGCCAGTCACAAAAGTCGCAGAGTTATTCGCAGTGCTTTAGGAGGAAACCTGTATGCTTTTGCTGACGCATTCGACTATGCTTACTCTATGTAGAAGGACCTGGACGAGATGCTTGGTCGACAAATTGACATACGCATGTTTACGGACTCTAAGAGCCTTTTTGATGTCATCACTAAGTCTTCTACCACCGCAGAGAAACCAATTATGATTGACATTGCCGCTGTTCGACGAGGCTACGAATCGAACTGCATATGCGATATGGGTTTCCGTAAGTCCAAGTTCAACCCGGCCGACAGCTTCACAAAACTGGTTTCTAACGCCGTTTTGGAACGCATTTTAGATTCAAACCGCATCGAACACCCAACAGCGCAATGGATTGTTCGCAATAACAACTAGGGAATGTAGTACAATAGAAGAAAAATATCGAGCGTTGGAATGAAAGCCGTGACGGGAGAGGGAGTGGTGGAATTATCAGCCTTCAGCAGGAGAGGCTGATAATTCGAACCGACAGTCTGCCAAGCCACGCTTTGATATGCTACGTGGCGAAAGCGGGCGTGGCAGAAGTGCAGCCTCTCTCTCTTAGAGTGCGCGTCTCAGTTCTCTATAAAAGCGAGAGAGAGCAGAGTAGTTCCTTTCTCCTCTGCTCTCCTCCCATCACCATCTTCCTACTCTAACAACCTTGCCTACACGCTGCGTCTTCATCCTCGCAAGCGAGCGAGCGCGAGCGCGTCAGCGAGCGCGTAAGCGAGCGTCAGCGAGCGTATGTTACGACAGGAATGTAGCAGATTTCGGGGGGTTTGTACATGTACAGTCGACCCCTATGCTGTGGAGCAACGGCTTTCCGCTATCGGATGCATCACGGTTCTCATAATGAGATGGTACCGATGGCCGGTGACGTGGCTAAGTTATGAAAACTCCCTTTAATTTTGGGTATTGTTGGGATGGTTTGGTTGGACCCTTAATAGGTGGACCCTGCATGGGAAGTGCCTAGTGGGTGTGATAGTAGGCCACGTGGTGGAGCTGTCTAGTTAGATATTTGTGCCACGCCCGTTGGGGAATACCCTGCACCCTGACAGTGGTTCGTCCACGTGTATGACCCTCGGGAGGTGTGCATTGTAGATACCGTAGTAGTAATAGTATATATGCTCGGGTGATCTCACCCTGGAGCCTCCAAGTAAATGGACAACTGAGTCGCGTCCTGTTGAGGATCGGGCTATAGTAGACAGCTGCCTACGTAGGTTTACCACTCCCCTCGGAGAGTAACCACGATTGGTTTCGGCGCTACTACCCCTCAGGGTCACTTAGGAAGCTTGCATTTTTCCATCTCTGGAACCTTTGTTATATCTACCGTTGTATCGGCCTATTGTTGTTGTCATTGTATTTTGTTGTTTACTTTCGTGACTGTTGTTGTCACCCGTTCACCTGGTTCAGGTATTGCTTCCGCCCCAGTATTGGGTATATTTTCGGCACGCCTTTGTGCGTCGCTCCGCTATCGGACCTGTTCCCGCCGGTTGGCACGGTCCGTGGCTTCGCTCCGGTGGGTTGCACCGTGAGCTTTCCCCCCCGTTAACACGGTCCCCCTTTTCTCCATCTCTCCAGGTTCGGATCACACTTCACCTCTGGATCTACACCGTTCTTTGCACCTCACCTCTGTAGGTATATCCAGTCACCGTCTCCGGTCTTAACCCCGGCTTGTTTCGCGACTCGAGCACGGACAGAGGGTACTACCGCTGTTTCTATCCCATCCAGGGAGTAGGACTCGGACATCCTAGTGGAGATTCCCCATCGCGCCTAGCGCAGGGTTTTGCTCTACATATGCAGTGCACCTTCGTGTAATAGAGGATCTTAAGTGCACTCTAAGGGTAGTGCATTCTAAAGGGAAAACAAAGTCTAATTGAATGTTTTCGATTCAGCGTCTGACGCCGATGCTTGCAAAATTTCTCGTGGTGGACGTTCAGCACACCACGTTCCGCGAGCTTCAAGAAACTACAGACAGCATCCAGTCTTGATTTCTGCATGAAAATTTCAGCACGCCTGCTTATCCCGTACTTCAACATGCACTATTGAACGTTTGTTTCATTGAAACGTCCTGTACAATTTGAATGCGTTCACTCCGCGAGAGTGACACATTGTTTTGGATAGCATGTCTTAGTCCGTCTCCACCGCGGCGGTGGATATGAATTGCATTCATGATTCTTTCATTTTCGCCAGTACTTTAATCCCCACCGCGGATGAAAATGAAAACAATTGAAATCCATTCTATCCATTTTGACATGAAACTTTACCCCAAATAGAGAAAAAATGGAATGAAAAGGCTATTGAATAGATGCAAACTAATGCCCACACATTTTGGCGGCTGAAGAGCAGTGTGCTACCACTTTAACTTCCTTTCATGCGCTACTGCCTCCTCTCGACAAACGAAACCTTGCATCAAGTTTCAAAACAGCTTCTCGACTCGAGAGCATTACATTAAATGGACGTTGGACGTACATGGCAAAAAGAAGAGCGTGCTGCACTTGCTTGGGCTTGGATCTATGCCTCTACAGATCCCATTGTTGGTAAAAACCAAACCGGCAAGGCATTCTATCAAACAGTTCATAAACGCTTTTCCCAGTACGACACAGATCGAAAAGGCCCTGGTAGATACGGATTTTGCAGCGTCAAAAGCTGCAACCAGAAGTTTGGAGAATTTCAGCAGACTGTCAGAATTTCAAGCCCTCATTGCGCAAAATATACAGCGCCAATCCTACAGATGTTTTAGAGGAGAATATTATTTCATTGGCGGTAGCGATTCATGTAAGTGTTGTTAACAAAATGGAGTACTATATGCGTAACTTTAATCAGGATGAGTGGATTAATCTGCAAGCGTGGAAGATTCTGAAGATTCATCCAAAATGGGAAGTCGTAATGTCCAGTTTTACTAAGAAAGAGGAGGATGTTCCCAGCGTTGAAGGATGCGACTCTCGGGACGAAAACCTCCAGATTGATGTAAATAGTGGCGGCACAATGGCCAAAGCCAAGCTTCTGTCTGACAAAACAATGCCGGTAGAACATAAAACCAGTCCTAATAAGTCTCGTGAGAGGGCCAACAGCTTGCCTGGTAGAGAAAAGGCGAAATATGCTCGAACGGAAGAGAACATGGCGCGAAGCATGAAGGACATGGCAGAGACGATGGCAAAGAAAGCAGAAATACTGGAGGACAGGAATGGGATATCACTGTTCATGAGCACAGATGATCTCTTAACGAGTGCTGAGAACTTAAAAGAGAAGAGAGCATTTCTCAGAGCTACGAGAAAGCTACACATGAAGCGCATATTGTCTTGCCCGGAGAAAGAAGACACAAAGAACCCAGTCACTTTCGAGAGGAAAGACAATTCTGTCGGAGACAAATTGCCACAGAACTCCAATGCTGGTGGTAGTGAAAAACAGCGGGGAACAATACCAATGCTGTTTGTACCAAACAGTCGCAGAACATATCGGACTCTGGTAAGCTCGCCGTTACTACTCTACTGCAGAGCACTGAAGCCTCAAATAATGTGACCAATTCAAGCGTCGCGCCTCGCTCCGCGGCTGCACTCTGGTCCGCTCCTCGCTTCGCTCTTCGCGAACCTCCGCTGCGGACTTTGCGCTCGCCGCGGAGCGAGGCGCGAACATATAAGAAGAGAGTAGTGGTTTATTGTTCCCACACGTGCTCAATGAGCGCCGCCTTTAAATCGAAGTGCTCATGATTGTCAGTAACAGAGTCCTCTCGTTGTGCAACATACCCAGCCTAACTTCCTTGTGCCAAGACTTGTGCGACTGGGCTGGTGGTGTCATTAAACCAACGAAACTGTTTTCCGTTCATTAACTTCTTTGCCTTGCCAGAGTCTATTTCGCCACCAAATCCACACCCATAAGGCTCACGTCTGTTCTTCACAATCATATTGTGTAGGATTACATAGGTACGCATTATGATTGCTAAATCGTCTTTGTACCAGCCCCGTGCAGGCCTGTCAAGTACTTGAAATCGTTTCACAAGTACACCAAATGCTCTTTCTCCGTCTTTGCGTAGCTTTTCCTGCCAGGAGGAGTACTTTTTTTTTCTTGTTACTAGGTTCTTGAATCATCTTCGGGAAAAGCGCCCAATTTGGATAGATACCATCTGATAGGTAGTATAGAAGATTAAAACCCCTCCCATTGATTTTGTATTCAAAGAGAGAAGGAAACTCGCCTTTCATAATTGAGGTAATAGTAGGGGATGTGTCTAGTATGTTGATATCATTATTACTACCAGGTGATCCGGAAAACATGTGCCATATCCATAGCTCAGAATCTGCTATTCCTTCCAGAACGATTGTAGGTTTCGATTCCTTTCCACTACACATGCCAGCCTAAGCCGTAGGACAGTTTAGCCATTTCCAGTGTTTGCAATCAAAGCATCCTATACCACCCGTCATTCCCCTGGAAGCATAGATTTACATAATTCGGCGTAGGTCTGCCTCATTAGGCTGTCGCAAGTACTCCGTCCCAAACCGTTGGATGATTACCCTACAGAAATCCCTTAAAGATTGTAGGACGCACGTTTCGGAGACCCAGAGAAACACTTTGATATCCGCTTGATATTCTTTAGATATGCTTTGGATATCCGAGTGATTTCTCGGATATCCATCTGATTTTCGAAGTTGGATATACGGCCGATGTACCTAGGATACACGACAATGCTCAAAATATACATCTTCTGTCTCTTTCAGATGCTAGTTTTTGGCGAGGGTCGTCCAGAAAGTGGCAAGGGTCGTCCAGTAAATTTCTTGAAAAAATATCGAGATCAATTATTTCAAAATTTGGAGATAATTGCTTGCGTCGTCCAGAATCGCTGTGCAGTAAATACTGGTGGGTTTTCCACTCGTGCTAGTTCTTTAGTCGAGGGTTACCTGAACGGTATTTCGCGAAGTCTAGGTTCAGTTTCCATTAAGGTGCACATTACACGATACCTTCTGCGGAATGATACCCTGCAACGCATGGAATACTGGTGCTAGTACAGATGAAGCCCATTATGAGATCATACCGTTTTATTCGTATCTATTCTTCTATCGACCGCTTTTGCTAACCACTACTTTGCTACATTACATGTACCATTTCCTCATGATGGAGCGGGTGTAGGCGCAATCTGTGGCAGATGCCGCAGACTGCACCTGCACCAAAGTGCGGTATCGGTAGAACACATACGCACTCCGAGAGGATGAGGCGCGAAGCGCCTCATCCTCTCCGTTCCTCATGTAGGGAACCATTCCCAGATGCATGGTTCCCTACTTGATGAACCTGCACCTGCAACTCGTGAGCTACGTCCGCATCAAAAGTCATTTACCTGTATACGCAAGCAGAAAATATCCATAAGTTAGTCAATTCTCCGTTGGATACATTTGAAATGCGATTGAACGTACCATTGATAAAGCAAATCAGAAACGTTGCGCTAGAAAAGTCGAGGAACCTAGTAACTCGCAAAAGGAAGAAGAACAAGGAAAGGGATCGGTTAGATTAGTAACAATCCATTCATTGTAACACGCGAAAGGTCTCGAAGCGAGAACTCACAAGCAACGACACCGAGAATGCCCATGCAGCAAAAATACCCCAAGATGCGATAAACGAGAATGCAGCCTATGTCCCAACCAAGTACCAGAATCGCCTATCTCGAACAGTCAGAGATCCAAGATCGCCAAGACACCAACTTGGACCAATAATTCGCGTACTTACAGTCGTCGCTTTGGGTTACCGGGTTCGCGTTTTCACCCTTCAACTCGTTCTATATCTTGAAGAAATAGAAGAAGTTGAGGGTGAAAAGCTTATTTCCTGCCGTTTACATGTCGCAGAGCGCGAAGAAACGCAGTGAGGATTGTTTAGTTTAGAGCAAAGATACGTGGAAGGATATGGAAGAACGTACGAAAAGACTGCACGGAATACATCCGTGAGATACGGATGACTCCGTCCTACTTTTTTCCGCCCTCTACTTTATGGAGCCTCCATAACGTAGAGGGAGGAAAAAAGAAGGACGGAGCGGAGTATAACGCGAGGATGTGGATGGCACGGATGACGACGGTAACGGAAGGTCGCACGTCGGAGGCGCGGCGGCGGAGGCAGATTGAAGAGATTTATTTTTCTGTGCGAGATTGGACAAGTGTACAGCGTACAACGTTGGGAAACCACAGGTTTATAACCAGTGGTAGATAATACGAGAATTACACCCTTGTGTTGAGGTCGACGTGTACCTACGTTCCTTTTTGAACGAAAGCACGTGATTTAAACTCAAAATATATTCTCCGTTCTCAGCTTGACGTCGATCTTGACTGTCGCACGACCCCCTTCTCCCCTCGGACGACCTTCTTTTGCCGTCTTTGTCGTCTTTTCTCCTTCATTTCTTCTTCCCATGGTCTACTACTGTACACGTAAGAAGCGTGGGTGCCCCTTCGTTACTCGCCGAGGAGTCTTATCTCTTCAACAGCATGTCAACCATTGCCCGTTTTGTCTGAAAGCCGCGCTGGAAGACGACAATAGGCGGCTTATTCGAAGAAACAAGCGTCTCTAACATCCGGCGCTCGCGCCCGCATCTTCCAAAACGGTCACTGCCCCTTGTCGCCTTCCCGAGCCTCCGGTGTCCGAAGACATCGTTGACCCCACTCCGTGGCCCCCTCCTATTCCGGACACTTTGCATTGTGTTTCTCCTTCACCGGATCCCACGGCATTAGAGCGAGAACACGGAAGCAGTTCCCGCCCAGTGCCTTCTGAGGAGGCCCTCGGTGATTTGCATATGGATTATCTCATGTTTTGTCTTGTTTCAGTAGCTTCCAACCTTGGTCATCGTGAAGCAGACGAGCTAATTGGGCTACTTCGGGACCCGCGATTCTCGCAAAAGCGATTCAACGGGACCATAACAAGTTCAAAGCGCTGTACAGAACTGAAGATGCCATTTTCGAACGATACGCCTCAAACGACGGTTTCAATCGAAGAAATGTCTCGCCAGAAGGATATAAGTTTAGCGCCACTCTCTACACCAGAGACCTTGTTCAGACACTTGTGAAACAGCTCCAGTTGGCTAACAACCATAACACCTTCTTCCGCCCTATACCTCAGACCCACTCCACGAAAATATCTCACCCCATGTCCGGCTCTCTCGCAAGAGACGCCACCTCAAAACTTAAGGAAATGTTCATGGGCTCTTTGGATAGTAGAATAGTCTGGTACTCGCAAGAAATAAGTTACAGTGAATCTTTCGTAGGTCTTCTGCAGGTACACACCGATAAGTCTTCAACAACTCTAAAGCAAACATCGGTTACCGCCCATCTCCTTCACCTCATATTTCTCAACTTCTCCGACAAGCTCCGCCGTAAGTGTATCCGTGATGACCTCACAGTAGTGGCATACTTCCCTACCACACTGATCGAGGTTTCCGCATCTGAAGCGGACGCAATGCCATTCGTTTCTAGCAAGTCTCTACGCGAGTCCAGGATGCAAATCCTTCAAGAATCTCTTCGTCAAGTCCTGGAGCCCATTCTAAATCTCACGCAGAAAGGTTTTCAGTTCATCGGGGAAGACAAACTAAGTCGAATGTGCCATCTTCTGCTTGCAAGTTATTGTGCGGATATTCCTGAGGCTAAGGACATTCTGTCCATTCTTCATGGGACCAAAACGGAAAGCCCGTGTCATAGATGCAAAGCCCCTCGCTCATCTTTACGCAGTCCTGTTCCCACCTCATTCAACTAGTCAAAAGCACACGAAAGGCATTGGAAAGACATACATAGCTATCTTGCAACATACACAAAAAGACGAGGCGGAAAGACGTTCACGTCGTGCGAAGGAGAGGAGATCTCAGGCGGATACTCTGATGCGTTCAAATTAAATATTTCTCATTCCTTCGTTACTCGAAACTTCCGTAAGCCTTGGAATGATCCCGGGATTGTCTCCATACAGTCTGTTCTCATTCGAACCGTTACAAAACTCGCATCTCGGCATCTCGAAGCTGATAAAAACAGCAGCAATCGAGAGATTGCAGTCAGACACCCTGTGCACCACAATAGGAACATCTGCATCGCGGTCATTTCGAACGATACGCACCCAACTCCTAAACCATGCAAACGAAATTCTAGCTGCCATAGAACGCCATTCTTCTGCAAAAGGTTTACCTATCGATTTCTCCACGCAGGAGAAAGGTAAATCTTTGAATGGTATCTTCACGAACGACGGTTTCCGTTGAATGCTGGAGGCCAAAAACTACAAAGTACTTGACATGGTCTTCCCCTTCATAGGAGCATTCTTTGACATATGCTGTGGAGAACAGGAGGTTGCCCCAATCACAACCGTTTTCTCTCAGTACTCGGACTTGCTTTCGACCTTATTCAGATACAATCGTGACCCGTATTGGACTGAAAGCTCTCTCCTGTGTCTTAGTTTGGAGATTGAAGCCTTCAAGCGTTCCGCAACAAAGACTCTGGCAGATTTTCATGCCTCCAGACTCGGAACTCTGAAGTTTCATCTTCTCGATCATCTCGTGGACGATATTCGCCGTCTGGGAAGTATCAAGTACTACGACGCAGGCATATACGAACATGCACACCTGCTATTTAAGAGACACTACAAAAAGACGTCCAGAAGAATACCAACGGCTGTGGAGGAGACTATTCGCTCCATTGAGCATGGACATGTTAGACAGCAATGGAATGGCAGTACTCCTTACCTGCGTAATCCAGGTTTACCAGGAACTTCCACACAGCTCCCTCGATTTGCAATGAGAGGGCGTTCTTTCACTTTACGAGCTCTTCAACATTGTGTTTCAAGTATGTCCAGTCAAAAACATGGACTGCTGTTAGAGAGATATTCTCAAGTACGGACACAAGGTCGATTCGTGACCAAATTGGTAAACAGGCCCTTCCTCCTTTCCTCAGTCTCGTGAAAGAAACACTGGATGAGCACTCTATTACATACTTCCCAGAAAAGACAAGGATAACTCTGGTGAATTCGGCCCTCGTGAAAGGCGGTTTCGTTCCGACTCTTGAACACTTCGATTCGTCTTCTAAGGCAATTAAGCTGGGACGACCCAAATACCCCATCATCCAACGAGTCTTCGCTTCTCCAGCATTTGGTCCCAGTAGAAAGCCAAAATTTTCCACTGTATTGGTAAGCAGAGAAGATTCAGAGACTTAGGTTATCCAGGTAGTCGCTCTGATTCGAATATCTCTCCTTGATTCGGCACTCACCCCACCAGAGGTGGCATTCGTCCGGTATTTCGAGGTTTTACCCCCCGCAACAAACATCGATCACATATTGAAATTCATATCTTTACGGTGGGCTACAAACGATGAGAAGAACCACATTCTTCCGTTCCCTCGTCATTCCACAGCGGAGACTATCGTAGAGTTAACTCCTTGGTACGGGATGGTTCCGGCTTCTGCACTACTGGGAACCGTCCATGTTGTTCGATCAAAGTACCCTGCTCCACCTTTTTGTCCTCTACTTCAATGTTTTCAACACCGATTCTACATCAATCGATTCTATCATGATTCAGATGAAGGACCAACTGAGCACGTTGCTTTTGCACAGCCTTAAACATTAAGGGCTCCATTCTCTACACGTTCACCTTGTGCTGCATTTTCTTGTGATCCTGTGCTACTTCCGAAATCGTTCATGTCCATTTCCTTGAACTCCATATCCCCTTTCTCGCATTCACCAACGAAACAATCGCTAATAGACCCCAATCTTCGGCTCACATTGTCAATAAAAAATTGTTCTTTCACAGTGAGGTGAAGTCTTCCGTTCGACGGCATTCGATATCCAAATGTAGCCTCTCTCATGTCATTACCAAGAACCTTAGCCCAAACTTCCGTTGTCGTTCCATAATTATGAAACTCGCTAAAATTGGTCCTCAATGTGGAGCAGTCCCAGAAAGGGAAAAGCCACCGAGGCAGTTTGAATCCCCACTCTCAAGAGAGGTTCGCACAGCGACAGCGCACCCCGTATCCTCCAGTGTGGGTGTAAATCCACGAAGACTTCAGGCTATACCACAGGGTTGTGAAAGAACGCCCGAACGGGAAAAAGGCCAGAAAAGACGGACACAGTAGTGTAGATCGTAGTTGACCAATGACGGTATTGGTAGCCAAATGTAGACATCCAAAGGTGGAACAACCAAATAGAAATAGGCGGTAATGAACCAAACCAATGGTAAAAACAAAAGAAAGAACAGAAACAAACCCAAGTATTGGGGCGGAGAGAAAGTACCAGTCGGTAAACAGATATGTTTGCAATACACGAGTCACAAGAAGAACAAAAAGAAAAAACAAGACCAATGATGGTATGCACTGCGTGCGCTCTCCTGGCTGGAGCCGGGGGGTAACTAGACCGTGCTGCGGTAACTCGCTCCGAGAGGGGTTGGAGTCGTCGCGCAGGGGAAATAGTTAGAGCCGCACACCGGGTTACCTTTACTAGGTTGGTGATGGCGGTGAGCCATCACCTAAGTAGTAGAATTAGCGGCCCTGTAGAGGGTTATCAAAAATATCTAAATAATAGATTAATCTAAGCACCTCATGTGCACCTCCCGTCCCGGGCAGTCCTGACAGTGTCGGACCAAAACCGATGGGGTATTTCTAAAACTTATGAAAAGATTCACTCCATCCAAACAACCAAATAATGGTACACATGTACACATTCCGGGTCCGGATCCACGTCATCGTGCTATTCATAACCTCGAGTTACCCATCGATGGGCGTCTCATTGATTTATGATTGCCATTACCGAAACGGTATCCCTGAGGAGGTTTTGCTCTACACATCCCCCTTCTGAAGAGAAAACTACCCTGGTTGACGACGAGTTCCGTGACGGACATCGGTATAAATATCCGACCGCGATGGCGGGTTCCGAACGCTCGGCTTCCATATATCCACACTCGGATATCACACTAGTCTCTCCAGACGTCTCGAATACGAGTGTAATCATACCTTTCCTACTTTCTCCTCCGAAATCTCCGATGTCGGAAAGCAATTCAAACCAACAGATTCCTCCGTCTTCCGGACAGCAGACTCCGTCCGCAGCGAGACTCTCCCAGAATGCTGGACCATCCCCTGGTGCGGGGCTTTCAAATCCACTGATGTGTCAGATTCATACCGGTTTCCGTTCGCTTCCTCCGCCTCCAACAGTACCTCTTGGTCAAGCCCTGGACGTGGGCGCGTGGAACGCATCCGATTCCATGCCTACCGTGCCAGAAATTCCAACTTGGAGTCCGCGTAGCGTACTGATCCTCCGTGATCCCTTGCAAGACCCCTGACTGTATTCCCTGGCAGCTTGGTTCCATACCGTAGCGGTAAATGACGCCGCATTGTTGGACTCGTATGCCAAGAATGGTGTACTCCCTGGTGACCTTCCAGTTGCGGTTGCCCAGTGGTGGGATTGGCGCGTGCGCGTAGCGATACCTCTTGGTCATCTCCGCGTGAGATATGGTCAGAGTCGTGATGAGGCGAGAAGTAATATGGCGAGAATCGCATACCAACGCTTGGTCTGTATCTCTGGTAATACCTTCATCCGTCCGAGTACGGGATCGATGTGGCCATCTTCCGAAATCGCGAAGAAGAATCTTACGGTGCCAACTGGGCTGCCCTTGCGGGGACTATCCAACAGTTTGATGGAATAGCGCGACCGGTTGTCCGTGAGGAATTGTTGTGCTGGGAGCGACCGTTGCTCCGTGCCGAGTTCCGGTATATACGAAGCAAGCCGCGAGGCGATTACTTGCATGACCGCGTCCGGTATGAGCGCAAGGCTCGTTCCGAATTCAGATTCTTGGTTCCTTATCAGAACGTGGAAGCTCGAGCGATCCGAGCACGATTTCTTCATGGACGTTATCCAGCCCTGCCCGATTGGTGGGGTATGGTGGAAGCCCCTCGTGGATGTCTTCCAGAGTTGCCTCCGTGCTTGACCTATCTAGGTTCGAAGCTCTTGGCCAACCCCAAAGCGGTTACTGGTCCGTGTTCCTAACCGAATGAATTGTCCGTTTGGGCGTGTTCCTCCTATGGGAAGCGCATGAATAGTGTCGAATCTGGTATCTTCCGATGGCACTACGTAACAATCCTCGTACGCTCGACCTGCGAGTTCCCCTTGGGGGTGAGTCCAATTTGGAAGAACTCAGATACCTGTTCGATGTCATTGACAGCGTGAATTGGGACACCATGCCTTTTAACCAGCGTGTTCGTGGTGAGCCTAGGGTCTTCGACCGTTCTCCAGGACGTAGAAGTTACCGAGCCGGTGATTTCGTGTATTACGATCCCTACGAGCGCGTGTTATGTTCGCCTGCTCACGCTGCGGCCATTCGAGACGCACCGCGTATCATTCCTCATAGAAACCAGAGGGAGTATGTCGATGCTGACGAGTTCGCACTGCCGGCCGACCTCGACGATCCAATGATGGACCACGACGCAGTGGGCGTTGACCAAGATGGTGGAATGGGCGCTCCGGGTGCCGCCTTTTGTTACAACCCAGCTATGGGCAATCCCCCGTGGTGGCTGACCCAGAAGCGGTTACCATCCGCCAGTTCCTGACCTCAATAGGTGTGAACATTCCCGGGAACGTTTCCACGACTGACGAGTTACGCGCATTCGTGGCGCAGTACTTCCGATCATGCGGAACTTTCTTTGTGGGATGCTCGGGAACGCTTGGCGTTGACCAACTACTTGACCTGAATGATAGGTAAACGAAATAAACAAACCAACAGCTAGCGGTAAAGTTCTGATAAGTCTTCTTTGCTTCTTCTTCGTAGATCTTCTTCTTCTTCTTCTTCTTCCCTGAATCTCTATAATGACCGTTATCGGTAAATCTTCATGACTATAACTGGTAAACCATTCCATGGTGACTATCCTTCAACTTCATTCGCAAGTTCATCTTCTTCTTCTCTTCATAGAGCTACTACTTCAAGTTCTTCTTCTTCTCATTCTGGAGCAACGAGAGTTCCCTTCGCCGGCTCCGCGCGTCATCGCCACGGTAGCGTCACCCAGTTTGGGCTTCGCCGATGTTGGGCGGTAGCGGTGTACCGGTGCGTCGGTGATAGCGAACGATGAAAGACCTAGGCAGGTGTCTCACAGGTTCGTGGGTGTCTTCCGATGACGGAAAACGATACCATCGCACTCGATAAAACCACTCTCCATTTGGAGCTTGTTTGTGATTCACAAGTTTCTCCATAACGTATTCACGTGAATACACCGCTTGGTC
This sequence comes from Gracilaria domingensis, assembly GCA_022539475.1. Taxonomy (NCBI): domain Eukaryota; phylum Rhodophyta; class Florideophyceae; order Gracilariales; family Gracilariaceae; genus Gracilaria; species Gracilaria domingensis. The sequence goes on from VCMS01000055.1 coordinate 200,503, forward strand.
GGTCGTTGAATTCACCATACTGTCTCCTAACGGAGTTCCCAAGATGATGCGGGTATAAGAGTCCAGCCCTGACGGCGTATTGACTCCTTCAACAACCAGTAGTGGTTCCACAAGTAAGCATCGATGTATCGATTCGACCGTCGTGTTGTTCGGTTATCAAAAGTGATAATTAGCCAAACAAGATATTCCCTGAAAGAGGGCGACGAGCTGATTGTCACAAGCTAAGTTCCATACGAATTGGACGACGTAGTACGAAGTTATCGCATCTCGAATACGAGTATTTCTGTCGATATCACGGGATTTGACCGTTCCGACGGTGGAGCTCGATGGTTACGCGCCGTGTTGCCTACAAGTGCAAAGCAATTCCATTGGTTGGAACACAACACACGTGGCCCTGTGCAACTGATTCTTATTGGGGGAACAACTGCCAAGTGGCCATGTGCACTTCCAAACATTTCTGCGGTGCAACACCATCTAATTGGTTCGTCCATCTGCCACGTGGAAGTGTGCAAACCATTTTCATTGGTAGTGCACTCAAGCCACATTGGACATGATTTCTGACACGTGGGTGTGTGCAAACAAATCCCATTGGCTGTGCAACACACCAAGTGTCCTTTTGCCACGCCGCTCATTGCGGTGGGCGACGGCGGCACCGTAATGCATCAAAAATATGCCAAATTGGCCGATTTCCATTGCGCAATGCGCCCGTTCCAAACGGACAAGACCGTTCAACAAGGGTCGGTTGAAAAACTTTTGTTAGGTACTGTAATCGTCGCCCAAGCGGAAGAACACGCCGTGTCGCAATTCCTGACGCTGAAGCGTAGTAAGCGAGTGGGCACGTGCGCTGCGCGTGTGCTGAGTCTCCCACGAGGGTGTGCTCCGTAGCATTATGCATGACCTGAACAAGGTAGACTTCGGTGAAGTCATCGCGGCAAGCGACAAGCCAGGGTCCGCGGACACAGTCTTCGTAGTCGACAAACGATTCCTAACGGAAGTAACCAACTGGTTTTGAGGATTTCCACGCTGTGGCAACTCACCGTCGCGAGGTGCGGAGCTCGGTATGGAGGACGAAACAAAGTCATGCGTCTCTTCTCCCTTCTCAGTCTGAGATACCTATGCGGTAACAATCTCGGGTGGTGGGGTTATACGGGCGTGTGGATCCACAGAATTCTCAGAATTTTCTTTTAGAGTAGATGAACAATGAGCCGACTTCTGCGGCAAATCAATCAAGCCTCGATCCGGATGCGGAACTGTAGCGGGCCGTGACGGCGAAGTAGCTTCAGTTTCACTTGAATTACCCTGTGGGGTACTGTGATAGTTTCCCCAGTAGGATTGGGAGCAACAGCGACGCGATCGCGTGAAAGCCGTTCATGAAGGCCATTAATATCCAGCACGACAGTGTCCGTTCCGATGGAAATTACCCTATAAGGTCCCTCAGCAATAGGAGAGAGTTTGTACTTTGGTTCCTTTTCAGGATTGTAGTATTCTATACGGACATAAACAAGGTCGCCAGGACTAAGAACCGAAGGTAACGGTGTACGAATTCGCTTTTCAAAGTTAGCCTTGTAGGCAGTTTGTGCTTTAGACATAGCTTTCCGAGCGACCGGAATCATCTTTCCTAACCAAGCCTTCCAGGTCCACATATAACCGGTGTGAAGGGAAGGTTCCCAACTTGAGTTGAGACTCGATAGCTACCGGAGGCGGTATCCTCGATAGTATGAGCTCAAATGGGGATAAAACGGTAACACGGTGGACCTGTGTGTTGTAGGCATACGTAATAGCGTCTGTGAATAAGTCCCAATTGTTAGGGTGATCCGATGCATAGGATCTTAATTCGTTAAGCATCGTACGGTTGAACCGTTCAACTTGACTGTTCCCTGGGGGATGATAAGTAGTGGTAAACAGATTCCTGACATCAAGGATACGGCAGACGTCCTGAAAGAAATTCGAAGCGAATTGTCCTCCATTGTCGGATAGAACCTGAATAGGCGGGCCGTAAACAAAAATCCAATGCTGGACGAACGCTTGCGCTATCGTCGTTGCAGTGATTGTCTTTAAAGGACCTGTACGAACCAATTTGGAAAACCTGTCGGTAATAAACAAAAGAAAACGATGGCCACGAGTGGTACGGAGTAGCCGTCCCAGAATGTCAATCGCCAGGAACTCCAGTGGAGCCTTTGCAGGAAAAGCGTGAGCTTCTTCGAGTATTTCCGCAGACGGACATTGTTCTTCTAGCATTCCGTACAACCACGGCGAACTGTGTAGCAGTCTACCGCCATTGCGGGCCATTAGAAATCACTGCGTAGAGTCAAATACAACTTCCTTCCACCAAGATGAGCACCCAGTTTCACGTAATGTGACAAATGTAAAACTCTCTGCTGTAGAGTATGAGGTACCACAATCTGTGGATGTTCCTTATTAACGAAATGAACCAAATAACCTTGGTCATTAATAGCGAACGGAATCTGAAGACCTCCATTGAGGCGAGAGCCTATCTGCGTACAGAATGGATCGGACAACTGATCTCTTATCATCTCCTCAGGAGTAATAGGCACAAAGGAACCGGACGGGGGTTCCGTGGATTCGGTAACGAATACATCGTCACACACGTTATCATCTATCGTCTCGATCAAACCATTTTTGGTCATAACCATAAAACACGGTATCTCCAGGTCTTCCGTGACGGATGTATAAGCGTTAGTCTCTAGAAAAGAAAGGGCATCTGCTTGGCAGTTCAGAGAACATTTCTTGTAGTGAACTTCGAAGTCGAATTCCGCTAAACGGAAACGCCAGCGCATTAACCTGCCAGAGGGTTCCGATATTCCGAAGAGCCAACGGAGAGCCGAATGGTCGGTATGCACCACGAAATGAGTATCCGTTAAGTAGGGTCGCAGTATGTTCAATTCCCATACGGCTGCTAAACATTCTTTCTCAGATACTGAGTAGTTCTTCCCATGAACATTCAGTGTCCTTGACCAATAGCCAATCGGTCTACGGGTTCCGTCTTCCATGGTTTGGAACAAATTGCAACCAACTTGGTAGGCACTAGCGTCTGTGTCAACCGAATATGGTAAACCAGGAGTTTGTAAAGCCAAAACTAGTGGTGACGTTACAGCGTCCACAAGGGACTGAAATGCGGAAGCTTCCGCTTCCCTGAAGGCTTCCAGCTCAACTGGCCTGCCCGTCTTCAAAAGCTCGTTAAGGGGAGCCGATATCTCGGCAAAATTGGCAACGAATCTACGATACACGTTACAAAGTCCAAGAAAAGAACGGAGTTCCGTTTGATTTGTCGGATGCTTGGCTTCCTTCAAGGACTTCACATGAACTTCGTCAATCGAAAGCTTTCTGGGACGGATCGTATGTCCAAGATACTGAACCGAATCGGTGAAAAATCGCACTTCTCTAAGTTCAGAGTTATTCCGGTATCGTGGAGAACACGCATGATATCTGGCACATGAGACAAATGATCATCCATGTTGTCGGAAAAGATGATGATGTCATCAAGGTATACCAAACAGGTCTTCCACTTGTATGGAGCCAGTAGAATATCCAATGCTCTTTGGAACGTAGCGGGTGCATTTGTAAGCCCAAAGGGATTTCGTTTGAAAAGATACAAGCTTTGATGGCATACGAAACCGGTTTTGTCACGGTCTTCCTTGCGGATGGGAACTTGCTAATATCCCCAATTCGCGCTGAGGGCCATGAAAACCTGAGCACTCCCTAGTGAGTCAATGCATTCGTCCATTCGTGGAGTCTAGTAGACGTTCTTAATTGTAACCGAATTGAGGCGACGGTAATCAATACAGAATCGCCACAATCCGTCCTTCTTACGAGCTAGTACTACCGGTGATGCCCACGGGGATTGGGGCGTTTCGATGACTCCAGCCTTTAGCATCTTCTGAACTTCAGATTCTTCCTCTTCCCTAGCCTTAGGGCAAGCCCTATAAGGGTGCTGCGCTATCGGCCGAGTGTTCGGAAGGAGATCAGTTCTGTGCTGGGTAATCTAGATCTTCCCTAGGGAACCGTCCCACATCGGGGTAAACTCCCTCAACATATCACGTAATTTCTCACGATGAGTGTCTGGTACATGTTCCACATTAAATTCTTCCAATTTCTTAACAGGATCCTCCTGTTCTTGTCCAGGGAGACTAGCCTTTGCCTCAGGCTCTAATGGTGCGTTCGGCGTACTGACATCCGAAACGGTTGCAATTATCTCCTCTTTCCCCTTCTCAGGGTGTTGTACGCCGAGTACGTCTGCGAAGGTAACCTTTGTAGGTTTACAGCGGCCAGATGCGGCAATACTGAACCAATAACATGGTGTTTGGTTAATCATTGAGGTTTAGGCCTCAAATTGGTTACCAAAAGCTTAAAAGGCTTCTGAGGTTCAATATGAACAACTCCATTAGCGAGAGCAAGACGACGAGAATCATACAACGATTGTATCGGTTGCACGACACGTAAACCATGTCGGTCCGAGCTCACAGTGAACCAGATTTGAGATTCCGCCGGAATCGAAATTGAACGGGCGCACCGTAAACGAGTAGAACTTCTATTCATGTTTGGATTATCCTGTGCAGCAGGGAGAAGAACTTGGCGCTTGAAAGCTTGCCGAAGCGGCTTCCGAACAATCGGTATGGTCGAACCATCTTCCATTTCCACACATTTGGAACGCGGACGAATCGCTTCGACGAGCCTGTCGCAAAAGTCGCATCCCAGAATAACGGGAGCAGCTAGTGATTCGCATACGAGAAATTTCTATTGGACTGTACATTGGCCGAGCCGAACCATCAGGTCAATGAATCCTTCTGTCCGTAACGGATTGTTGTTTGCATCGGCAATATCCAGAGATGGACCTTGACGAATCAACGACCGTAACGAGCCAGGTAACAACGATTTAACCAAAAGGTTAGGACCAGCTCCTGCATCTAGAACAGATAACTGTCGAACCATAAACTGGTTAGACAAGCCAAGGTCAGCGTAAACCTTGTAGTTACGCTTGGCGATGACCATAACCCGATCCGGGACACGGCGATTTCTATAACGCACCCACGGTCGACGCAGGTCACCAAAGTGTCTCGAGTTCACGTCGCATTCAGCCCATTTATTAGTAAGAATCTTGACTGGGGAGCAAGGCGATGACGCCTCGGGCGCCCCTCCGTTCGGAGAGACTCCCAAAATTAGTTTTTCGAAGGCGAATCCACCGAAGCGGTTTTGCATCCGTCTGAGAACTGAATGACCTCAGAGATTTGTGCTCCTTGAGATACCGGTGCCGGGTTGGAGACCGATGCAACGGTATTTGGCAAGAACAACGAACGGACCTGTTGGTAAGACAAATTCGGAACGCGCGCACGTTCTTCTTCCCTAAGGGACTCATAAGCTTCGATAATCTTCGACATATCTTTCAGATTGAACTGACAACGGGTCGAAACATGAACACGATAGTAGCAAACGTGGCAGATAAGCGTTAACCTATAGAAGGGTGGACGGGTATCCGTACGGTTATCCATCCGATGTTGCGGAGTAGTGTTATCCCGGCAACCGGGTCTACTGAAACGTGCGGTGTTGTTGGCATATGGGACCTTCGGTGGTACAACCTGTGTTCCCGCGTACAGAGCCGGGTCTTCCTCAGAGGAAATTGAGGTTGACGGAAACTCCGTTCTAAGCAAGGACTGTCTTCCCTGGCTTTGAGCCAAATGAACATTATCCACACCTGAATTTTCCGTAGAACGGTGGACTATCGAGAGTGATGGTGAGTTCTCCGCATGGACTATCTTAGAAGACCGATGTTTCGGGTGTTGGCGAGCACACAAAGCATCTCCCTCTGCCTGGGGGAACTGAGCCAGTTGCAGGTAGGTTGCCTTCCTGTCGGATTCCCGATACCGGGACACAAGTGTCCTGATGGCAGGATCTAAACCATCGCAACGCAAAGCGCATCGCTCATGTTGAGAATACACATTTCCACAACGATGGAAAGCCTTATTGAGGCGAGTCGAATAAAGCGTTTCCGTTTCTCCGGATTTCTGTTTTGTATCGCGTAAAGCTAAGATGGCAGACTGGATCGCAGTACCAGTGGCGTATGATCTCAGAAGGTATTGAACAGCTTCCGGCCAACAAGTTACACCTCCCTCCGAGGCACTAGAAACTCCCATGACGGAGCGAAACTGATTTTTAGCCATTCCTTTAAGGAAATACGGTAGTGCTACGAAAGCCTGTGCTTCACTCATCATAAGTATGTCGGCTTTCGATACGAAACGGGCGAGAAAGTCCAGTACCAAAATTGGGTCTTCACCAATGAAAGCGTGATCCTTCAGCGTGAGGTCCATTCTCTTGATACAGTCCTTCACACGACCTGTCCCACGGGGAGTACGATCAAGTGATGAATCGTCTAAGCGATAAATATCGATACGATAGCAGTTTCCGAAACAGGATGTTAGAGGGCTTCAACTCTTTGAGTCCAATGTGCTTCCTACCCTTTTCGCGGGTCATGATGGTGCCGTGCGCAGCATAGGTAACCTTGGACCTTGTCGGTCGTTCGTGGCGTTCACGATATCCATCATTGGACGAGTCAGATGACGAAGTAGTAGAACTGTCCGAGTCGGAGTCAAAACGAACCAAACGGTCTTCATACGTAGTCGGTCGGTCCTTTCGGAACTTCTTTGAAGAATGACGGATTGAAACCCGAGTGCGGGCATCTTCCCTTGCTTGGGCAGCAATGAACTCTTCATCAGCCCGGAAAGTAGCCTCGAGCGTATCGATGCGACTCCGGGCTCGCTTTATCATACTCTGGAGAGTCTCGAAACGAGTTTCGATATTCGATACGAATATGGTCGGGGCACCGAAACCTTCCAACATGGAATTAATGTCCTTACGCATGGTGCGTAGTTCTGCACTAACATCCCCAACTTGGGCTTCCTCAACACGAGCTCGGAGAGTCTGAATATCCTGCAGATGATCGGTATTCGATATACGGAGAACCTGCACATGGGTCTTCAACTCCTCAACCTCTTGTACGAGAGAACCAAATCCGGTAGATATCACAGCCAACCCAACAGCCTGGGTAGCCGGGACATCCGGGGTCTGTTTCACTTGGGCCGATGTCTGCTTTTCCTGCGTAGGATTCCGCGACACCTGCGTCTGTCTCTTGCAGATGCTAGTTTTTGGCGAGGGTCGTCCAGAAATTGGCAAGGGTCGTCCAGTAAATTTTTTGAAAAATTATCGAGATCAATTATTTCAAAATTTGGAGATAATTGCTTGCGTCGTCCAGAATCGCTGTGCAGTAAATACTGGTGGGTTTTCCACTCATGCTAGTTCTTTAGTCGAGGGCTACCTGAACCATCGCGAAGTCTAGGTTCAGTTTCCATTAAGGTGCACATTACACGATACCTTCTGCGGAATGATACCCTGCAACGCATGGAATACTGGTGCTAGTACAGATGAAGCCCATTATGAGATCATACCGTTTTATTCGTATCTATTCTTCTATCGAACGCTTTTGCTAACCACTACTTCGCTATATTACATGTACCATTTCCCCATGATGGAGCGGGTGTAGGCGCAATCTGCGGCAGATGCCGCAGACTGCACCTCCACCATAGTGCTGTATCGGTAGAACAAATACGCACTCCGAGAGGATGAGGCGCGAAGCGGCTCATTCTCTCCGTTCCTCATGTAGGGAACCATGCCCAGATGCATGGTTCCCTACTTGAGGAACCTGCACCTGCAACTCGTGGGCTACGTCCGCATCAAAATTCATTTACCTGTATACGCAAGCACGAAGTATCCATAAGTTAGTCAATGCTCCGTTGGATACATTTGAAATGCGATGGAACGTACCATTGATAGAGCAAAACAGAAACGTTGCGCTAGAAAAGTCGAGGGACCTAGTAACTCGCAAAAGTAACCCAAAGCCTTTTTCCTGCCGTTTACATGTCGCAGAGCGCGAAGAGACGTGGTGAGGATTGGTTAGTTTAGAACAAAGATAAGTAGAAGGATATGGAAGCACGTACGAAAAGACTGCACGGAAAGACTGCACGGAATACATCCGTGAGATACGGATGCTGTCCGCTTTATGGAGGCGTCCGACGAGGGCGGAGAAAGAGAATGAGGTACGCTTCATGTCCGCTTAATGGAATCCATTAAGCAGAGATGAAGCATACTTCATTCTCTTTCTCAGCACGCTACTTCGTAGCGAGTGCGAGGGCGGAAAAAAGTACGACGGAGCGGAGTAGAACGCGAGGATGGCACGGATCACGACGGTAACAGAAGGTCGGACGTCGGACCGGCGGCGGCGGCGGCGGAGGGAAGAGATTTATTTTTCTGTGCGAGATTGGACAAGTGTACAGCGTACAACGTTGGGAAACCACAGGTTTATAACCAGTGGTAGATAATACGAGAAGTACACCCTTGTGTTGAGGTCGACGTGTACCTACGTTCCTTTTTGAACGAAAGCACGTGATTTAAACTCAAAATATATTCTCCGTTCTCAGCTTGACGTCGATCTTGACTGTCGCACGACCACCTTCTCTCCTCGGACGACCTTCTTTTGCCGTCTTTGTCGTCTTTTCTCCTTCATTTCTTCTTCCCATGGTCTACTACTGTACACGTAAGAAGCGTGGGTGCCCCTTCGTTACTCGCCGAGGAGTCTTATCTCTTCAACAGCATGTCAACCATTGCCCGTTTTGTCTGAAAGCCGCGCTGGAAGACGACAATAGCCGGCCCATTCGGAGAAGCAAGCGTCTCAAGCTTTCCGCGCCCGCGCCCGCATCTTCCGAAACGGTCACTGCCCCTTGTCGCCTTCCCGAGCCTCCGGTGTCCGAGGACATCGTCGACCCCACTCCGTGCGCCCCTCCCATTCCGGACACTTTGCATTGTGTTTCTCCTTCCCCGGGTTCCGCGTCATTAGAGCGAGAACACGGAAGCAGTTCCCGCCCAGTGCCTTCTGAGGAGGCCCTCGGTGATTTGCATATGGATTATCTCATGGTTTGTCTTGTTTCAGTAGCTTCCAACCTTGCTCATCGTGAGGCAGACGAGCTAATTGGGCTACTTCGAGACCCGCGATTCTCGCAAAAGCGATTCAACGAGACCATAACAAGTTCCAAGCGCCGTACAGAACTGAAGAACGCCATTTTCGAACGATACGCCTCAAAGGACGGTTTCAATCGAAGAACTGTCTCGCCAGAAGGATATAAGTTCAGCGCCACCCTCTACACGAGAGACCCCGTTCAGACACTTGTGAAACAGCTCCAGTTGGCTAACAACGAAAACACATTCTTCCACCCTATACCTCAGACCCACTCGACGAAAATATCTCACACCATGTCCGGCTCTCTCGCAAGAGACGCCACCTCAAAACTTAAGGAAATGGTCATGGGCTCTTTGGATAGTAGAATAGTGTGGTACTCCCAAGAAATAAGTTACAGTGAATCTTTCGTAGGTCTTCTGCAGGTATACACCGATAAGTTTTCAACAACTCTAAAGCAAACATCGGTTACCGCCTATCCTCTTCACCTCATATTTCTCAACTTCTCCGACGAGCTTCGCCGTAAGTGTATCCGTGATGACCTCACAGTAGTGGCATACTTCCCTACCACACTGATCGAGGTTTCCGCATCTGAAGCAGACGCAATGCCATTCGTTTCTAGCAAGTCTCTACGCGAGTCCAGGATGCAAATCCTTCAAGAATCTCTTCGTCAAGTCCTGGAGCCCATTCTAAATCTCACGCAGAAAGTTTTTCAGTTCATCGGGGAAGACAAACTAAGTCGAATGTGCCATCTTCTGCTTGCAAGTTATTGTGCGGATATTCCTGAGGCTAAGGACATTCTGTCCATTCTTCATGGGACCAAAACGGAAAGCCCGTGTCATAGATGCAAAGCCCCTCGCTCATCTTTATGCAGTCCTATTCCCACCTCATTCAACGGACGTTCTCAAAAGAAACGAAAAGCATCCGAAAGACATACACAGCTATCTTGCAACATACACAAAAAGACGAGGCGGAAAGACGTCCACGTCGTGCGAGGGAGAGGAGATCTCAAGCGGATACTCTGATGCGTTCAAATTCCATATCTCTCATTCCTTCGTTCCTCGAAACTTCCGTAAGCCTTGGAATGATCCCGGGATTGTCTCTATACAGTCTGTTCTCATTCAAACCATTACACAACTTGCATCTCGGCATCTCAAAGCTGATAAAAACGGCCACAATCGAGAGACTGCAGTCAGACACCCTGTGCACCACAATAGGAACATCTGCATCGCGTTCATTTCGAACGATACGCACCCAACTCCTCAACCATGCAAACGCAATTCTAGCTGCCATAGAACGCGATTCTCCTGCCAAAGGTTTACATATCGATTTCTCCACGCAGGAGAAAGGTAAATCTTTGAATGGTATCTTCACGAAAGACGGTCTCCGTGGAATGCTGGAGGCCAAAAAATACAAAGCATTTGACATGGTCTTCCCCTTCATAGGAGCATTCTTTGACATATGCTGTAGAGAACAGGAGGTTGCCCCAATCACAACCGTTTTCTCTCAGTACTCGGACTTGCTTTCGACCTTATTCAGATACAATCGTGACCCGTATTGGACTGAAAGCTCTCTCCTGTGTCTTAGTTTGGAGATTGAAGCCTTCAAGCGTTCCGCAACAAAGACTCTGGCAGATTTTCATGCCTCCAGACTGGGAACTCTGAAGTTTCATCTTCTCGATCATCTCGTGGACGATATTCGCCGTCTGGAAAGTATCAAGTACTACGACGCAGGCATATACGAACATGCACACCTGCTATTTAAAAGAAACTACAAAAGGAAGTCCAGAAGAACAGCAACGTCTGTGGAGGAGACTATTCGCTCCATTGAGCACGGACATGTTAGAAAGCAATGGAATGGCAATACTCCTTACCAGCGTAATCCAGGTTTACCAGGAACTTCCACACAGCTTCCTCGGTTTGCAATGAGAGGCCGTTCTTTCACTTTACGAGCTCTTCAACATTGTGTTTCAAGTATGTCCAGTTCAAAAACATGGACTGCTGTTAGAGAGATGTTCTCAAGTACGGACACAAGGTCGATTCTTGATCAAATTGGTGAACAGACCCTTCCTCCTTTCCTCAGTCTCGTGAAAGAAACACTGGATGAGCACTCTATTACATACTTCCCAGAAAAGACAAGGATAACTCTGGTGAATTCGGCCGTCGTGAAAGGCGGTTTCGTTCCGACTCTTGAACACTTCGATTCGTCTTCTAAGGCACTTAAGCTGGGACGACCCAAATACCCCATCATCCAACGTGTCTTCGCTTCTCCAGCATTTGGTCCCAGTAGAAAGCCAAAGTTTTCCACTGTATTGGTAAGCGGAGAAGATTCAGAGACTTGTGTTGCCCAGGTAGTCGCTCTGATTCGAATATCTCTCCTTGATTCTGCACTTACCGCACCAGAGGTGGCATTTGTCCGGTATTTCGAGGTTTTACCCCCCGCAACAAACATCGACCACATATTGAAATGCATATCTTTACGGTGGGCTACAAACGATGAAAAGAACCACACTCTTCCGTTCCCTCGTCATTCCAAAGCGGAGACTATCGTAGAGTTAACTCCTTGGTACGGGATGGTTCCGGCTTCTGCATTACAGGGAACTGTCCATGTTGTTCGATCAAACTACCCTGCTCCACCTTTTTGTCCTCCACTTCAATGGTTTCAACACCGATTCTACATCAATCGATTCTATCATGATTCAGATGAAAGACCAACTGAGCACGTTGATCTTGTACAGCCTTAAACATTAAGAGCTCCATCCTCTACATGTTCACCTTGTGGTGCCTTTTCTTGTGATCCTGTGTTACTTCCGAAATCGTTCATGTCCATTTCCTTGAACTCCATATCCCCTTCCTCGCATTCACCAATGAAACAATCGCTAATAGACCCCAATCTTCGGCTCACACTGTCAATAAAAAATTGTTCTTTCACAGTGAGGTGAAGTCTTCCGTTCGACGGCATTCGATATCCAAATGTAGCCTCTCTCATGTCATTACCAAGAACCTTAGTCCAATCTTCCGTTGTCGTTCCAAAATTATGAAACTCGCTGGAATTGGTCCTCAAGACACGTTGCCTAACATCCCCCAGAACATTCTTTAAACACAGAGGTAGCAGTTCGGCAAACTTCTTTGTAAACAGTTTCTGTCTCTGGCCACCCCTTGACACATCCGTACTTAGAAGGCTCACAACCGTCAACACCCAAGCGTCCAAACGTGCGAGCAACAGTATTGTGCCATCTAAAAAGGTGCCCGTATCCTTGTCTTCCACATCATACCCAATAAACTCCTTCAGCACTTGTACCCCGACACGGTTTCGGAAGAACAAGTCTTGATCTTCCGTCGGCATATCCTCGACATTGTCCGCATTGGAGTACTTTAGACGAACAAATGGGGCTTTTCTCCACCATGAAGTGTTCGGTACACCATTTTCGTGAAGACGCAGTATGTTCTCCTGCGCTTCCTTCAACTGCATTGTGAGTTTGTCAGCATTCTCTTCTACCAGCTTTGTTCTTCTCCAAATCAGATCGTACCCCAGGAGCAGAAATAGTTTATCCCTCGTATTTCTCTTCCGAACGCCCACGACGTCACTCATGGTCTACCGCATTCTCTGCCTAAGGCACATATCTGCACAAAGTTCCAGTATACACCTGTCCGTAAGAGATGCTTTTCTAATACTTCCCAGCTCAACTCCTTCAACTCGCTTTCAACCATTTTCTTCAGCAAAGCATCTGGCCCCCCCTCTACCGACGGTGTGAACATGCCAAAACTGCCCAAGAGCTCCACGGGGTTTTTAGGAACCATGTATGAACCACCTTCCTCCGGCTCAATAAGGCCTTCCCCACTCTCAGTTGCGTCTTCCACCTTCTCGGCACGGTTACCCCAATTTCGGGTGAGCGACTCACCTTCGAGCCATGGCTCACTTGTTTCTCTCCTTGCCCACGTCAGCATGTTGTGATACACTGCTCGAGCAACCCCTCGAAACTCGTCGCACAGCTCAATTTTATGCTTCTTTCGACCTGTCTGCCCAGGTTCACCAGCATGTGTACTCCTATCTCCCTCCTGTTTCAGTGCCCCTCTTAGCCTTTCAATGACTAGATCCTTCTCTTCAAGCCTCTTTTTCAAAGCCGTACTCTGCTCTTGGGCGACCTTCACTAGAATACCCCGAACGATCAAGTCCTCTTGTAGCGTCTTAACCTTTTCTTTCAAGCAATTCAGTTCATTTAAAAGATCACGTCTGTTCATAGAGGTTGAATTCACACCAGTGTGGATATCTTCCGGTATTTCCCTAGCCTCTTCGGCGACAGGCCCCGGTAATGCCGCAGGATTCGGTGTTATTTCGTTATCGGAACTATCCTCATGTGCCATACCCTTAGACACGAGATGCTGCAGGCGTTCTGTGTCCACCCTTGGCACTGCTCCGAGCTCCAACTCCCGTGTCTGTCCTCCTCCATGGCATCGTATATCAGATGAATTGGGCCTCGTACGAGCTGCAACGGCCCCCGTTCTGGAAAGAGGGGAAGGTCGAAGAGTAACTCGCCTATCAGTCGTCTCTCGATTTTTTATTGTCTTTCTCCCTTGTCCGGACCCATTGCGAGGCATAATACGATTCATAGCGGCACCAGTTCTAGAAGAGAAGGAAGGACGTGACGATCTTAATATATTAGGGTTCTCACAAATTCTCGTCATTGTCCCTTGTGGTCCAGATCCACTGGGGAGCGTAACCAGCGCCCCAGTAGCTCCGGTCTTCGATATCGGCCGGGTACATGAAGGTTTTGGTGTCATACGAACCTCTTCAGTCCCAGTTGTCATTCTCTCCTGTCCAGACCGGGTGGGCCGAGTTACCTTATCTTCTTGGGGAGCAGAGACAGATGCACGATTTGCATTATCGGCAGTTGACGGCACGACATCGCTCGCTGATGCACGAATTCTTGACGCAATCCCGGAAGACGCTCCGCTGCAAGATGGGCGAGAGAGTACTGTAGAAGGACGCCGACTGACTCTCTCCTTCGTCGAGGACGACTTCCGTTTAGGAAGTGCGGTGCTTGTAGCCTGATTCGTATCATCCGATGCCCTTCTCTTCTTCTCTCCACTCTTGTTCCGCTGCGTACTATTTCGCTTTCTCGGCGTTATACCCATGTTGTGGAGATAAACAGGGCAATGAAACGAAATTGTTGGGAAGACAGGGGGTGGGGGGGGGGGGGTGCATGGTTCAGATATTCCGGGAGACTCCGCAGTTTCTGCTTTTTAGGAATTTGAGATGCCCAATGGGTCGCAAATATCGCCGTTACAGATGAAGAGCTCCAGTGTACATGTGCAACAACGCGTATTGCAGGCAGCTGCAACACTCACAAGCATATTTACTTTCTATTCGCTACTGAACTCATCTATTGCTCCAATGTCAGAGCCCAGTCCCAGGCGTACTGCTCTCCGTAGTCGAAATACAACTCTTCGCCCCTCTCAATATCTCTTACTGCTCTACAACGAAGTAGAGCATAGTTAGAAAGGTCTGACTTGAACTGTATCACGGACTTCGCTCCAACCACCTGCACATTGGCACTTCGAGTCCTGTTTGACCGGGGCTCCGATGAATCGGGATCCCCGGCATGATATCCGGCGTCGTTAATGTAGCCCCCGATACAAAAACGCGCCGGGACAATGTAGACTTCGCTCTCCTTTCTATCCTGAGCCTGTCCTGGTCTGTTCCTCAGGTGCAGAAACTCCGTACCAGTCACAGTGACCATCATAGAAAACAACTTGTACCGCACAGGAGTTGCTCCGAGACAGCCACTTCCATACGTTAAATGTCTTTCCTTCCGGTTCGTCAGATCCGTGTATACCAAAGTTCCATAAAAATGACAGATAGTTTCCCCAGCCAATATCTTATGTTCCGTGAACACCCCCATACCAGCACGGGGATGTCGAATCTTAGAAGATGCTATATGTAAGCGATAGCGATTGGCTTCAACAGTCAACAGCATATGCATATCCATTAGATTCAGAGCTCCTCGGTACTTCTCCTCCCAAAGATCTACAGTATGCTGTCCACACTTGTCGACAAAGTCCCAGTCCTTCCAGTATCTTCCTAGGAACTGAGTTATATGTGCAGGCATCACTTGGTACTGGGGGTATCCAAATGGAGCCTCCCATTCAAGCCGACCTCGGTCCCGATGTGGAACCCGTTCATAAGTCGTTGAAGCAGCATCCACCACCTCCTGTTCAACCAGGATGCCATTCTTCCCCCCGCGAATAACTTCGGCCATAAGAGTCGTTAGATGGTGCTTCGCATGGCTGAAACATGGCCTATTCTTCTCGCACCCCAAGAACTTCCTATGCCTTGTCAGCGATAGGCAGGCCATACCCGTAGAAAAAGTTCCCGCGAACATGTCCATGACAAGATCACCCGGTCTTGTGAAGCGACATATCAACTCTTTCATCAACTCCCTCGACTTCTGCTCCGGTCTTATGTACTGCCCACCTGGTACTGAACTACCTGGCTCATGTACCTTCCATGTCAACCACTCCCCCGCTCTCGGTTTTGGCACCCGGTCAATTACATTCCTGTTAGCCGGGAAAGTAGAAGGAATGAAATTGTTCTCCTCAAATGGAGTAAGACTGGCTTCCTCCGATGGTCGCAATCCACGCTTCACCCCATGAACGGCGTACTCCGTTACGGGCTGTATCCCAAACTTTCATGGATTCCCTCCAACATTACTTCGATCCCGGATGAACACCAGTGCATTCCCATCCACTTTAAACGAAGGCATGAGTTCTGGCTTACCTTCGCTTCCAGCGCCATCTTTCGTACTCGCCGTTTCCGAAAGTATTCTGTGCCAAACATGAAACTGTGCCATGGCACAGAATATAATGAAGTGCCCACCTGACCGAAGCGCGGAACTTATTAAGTCAGCCGTACCGATCATGTCATCCTCACTGAAGACATCGTGAGCACTATTCCGCTTGCTCCTCTTCCTTCGAGTGTTAAAGGGAGGGTCTGTTAGGACAAGCTGTGCCTCACCCCATAAAATCTCACTCTGATTCACAAACGTTTCGTGTGTGTGCCTCAGGTCCTTCATGTCACAGTTGTACGCTACAAAGTGTGACTTTCTCATCCCCTTCCACACCTTGTCCATATTCATTCGAAGGAGACTGGATATCCCCTTCATGGGCGGCTCAATACCAGTCTTTTGGATGTTGTAACCGGCAACCCGAGATTCATGCTCCGCAAGATTCACCGGCTTCTCGAAGTCGTCGCTATCGGAGCTCACGAGGTTCATATACTCTCGACGAGGTGAGGGTGGGGCAGACTTGGTCGAAGAAGGTTCGGCATTACCGGAAGTTTTAGGGGTTTTCGTTAGTTCAATATCAGGTTTCGCGTGAATGCCGACATGGAACCCTGCCGCATGACGCATATCCTGTATCGGTTTTCATAGCAACTCCGAAAACTTCAGAAATCGAGCAGGCAACTCACCGGAGTGAGAACCAGATACGGTATCCATCCGTATCTCCGAAAACTCTATCCAGTTTCTCATCTGATCAGCCCGTAAGCTATAGAGGCTATCGTGGGTGCATACGGTTTCGAGGTCAGTCAAAATTTCCTTAGCCAGTATTCGGAGGTTTTTATCGCATTCATCACTCAAGGTCTCCACCGATCCACTAGTACTGCTCTGTGGCACATCCTGCGTGTTAAATCGAGTACTCTCGCTCGGCGGGGCATAACCAGACTCCCGTGTCTCTAGCGCCGTATACTTCAACGTCTGCATATTCATGTATATGTATAGTTTCACCATATGCTGAAGGTTCGTGTATCCAAGATGAGCCGCAAAACAACTCCATGCCCATACGACCTCACTGATAGCGAATCCCAGTCAATCACAGTTGTTTTTGGAGAACGACGTAAAAGTGGGTATGTACACAGATGGTGCATGGTTCACTTTTCCTTTCTTTTTCGGTTGTTTCTTCTTCATCATTCGGATGTTGTCGTTCTCTCCCATTATGTGGCCGAGGTATGATAAGTATATAACGACCTCAAATGGGTTCACAGCTGTTGGTGGGATGAACACTGTCGTCTTCAGAACCTGCTTTCTTCTGGTCATGAAATAACCAACCAGGCATCGCACCGGTAGGTATATACCCATATCCATAGAGAGAAGGAAAAAATCGCGCAGTCTCTGGTCCTCATTCGCGTCCTTCTTGTCAAGAAGCTTCGTTACAAGATATCGTTGTTCCACAGGTTTGTTATTCACAACACTCTTTCGCAGCTGTTGCAGTGTCAAGTTCTGCAGGTTCTTGGAGTTAGTGGCCTCCTCAAACATCTTCCTTGCCTCCGGAATATCCTTATAGTTCTCGGCGCAGAACTCTATTAACCCTCTAAACCCCACGTCCCGTGGCCGATCAGGGCCTCCATCGCTGTTTGCCAAAGCATCGCGAAGAACCAAGAAAAGTCTGACATATGCATGGAACGCCGGAGGCGGAGCACTCATGTCGATAGGATGTATCTCCTCTCCAACACCGGTGTAATCCATCGCTTCAGCGCAAACAACGGAGGCGAGCCTTTAAATGGCGACTTACGCTGGGCACCCCCGCTTTCGGCAGCTCCTCCCAGCGCAGTCTCGTCTGTGTCCGTGTCCGCTCGGTGCGATAGCGTCGCGTGTCGGCCACGTCGCGATTCGGAGCTATTGCAACGGTCCCGTATTGTGCTAAAAGTCGCGGATCAAGTGGGTGTGAGGCGGTAGTTTTCTCTAGTTTGATATATGTGCACGGCGTGTGCAGCGAAATCACTGCCGGAAGTGCCAGGAGGAGTGTTTTGGGAGGTCTCCGGAAGGCGCCGGAATGTGGCCTAAACGTGCCCGCGGACGGGGGGGGGGGGGTCGGTCGTGTTAGGGTAGGTACCCTAACACGACCGGACCCCCCGCCCGCGGGCATAAAATCGCACATTTTTCAAAAAATCGTCCAAAACGTGCCCGCGGGCGGGGGCGTCCAGTCGTGTTAGTGTAGGTACCCAACACGACCGACCCCCCCCCCCCGCCCGCGGGCACATTTTGGACGAATTTTTGACACCCTCCGGAGACCTCCCAAAACACTCCTCCCGGCACTTCCTGTACCCACTGCGTCACCTCAGTGCACCATCCCGGAAATTAGGGAGTGTCTGGAGGGTGGAGAAGACGGGATGGTCACCTCAGTGCACTATCCCGGAAATTAGGGAGTGTCTGGAGGGTGAAGATGACGGGATGGTGCACTAAGGTGACGCAGTGGGTACAGGAAGTGCCGGGAGGAGTGTTTTGGGAGGTCTCCGGAGGGTGCCAGAATGTGGCCAGAACGTACCCGCGGGCGGGGGTGGGGGTCGGTCGTGTTAGGGTAGGTACCCTAACACGACCGACCCCCCCCCCCCCCCCCGCCCGCGGGCACGTTTTGGGCGATTTTTTGAAAAATGTGCGATTTTATGCCCGCGGGCGGGGGGGTCCGGTCGTGTTAGGGTACCTACCCTAACACGACCGACCCCCCCCCCCCCGCCCGCGGGCACGTTCTGGCCACTTTCCGGCGCCTTCCCGGGACCTCCCAAAACACGCCGCCCCGCAGTGATTTCGCTACACCCGGCTGCCGGTACGTTGGCGCCGCTGTCCACGTGTATTTGCGGGAGTAGGCTGTACATGGAAATGAATGAGTGTACTCTTGACTACTATGCAAAGCATTTGAAGAGCATGATTAGAGAACGCGACCATTGCTCGCGTGAGTCATCATTGCGCGAACTCCACGACTCTAAAGCGTACAATCAGTGTGCGAGCGGCCACGGACAGGACACGGACGAGACTGGCAGTGCGCTGGGAGGAGCTGCCGAAAGCGGGGGTGCCCAGCGTAAGTCGCCATTTAAAGGCTCGCATCCGTTCTTGTATCGTCCAGAGCGAGCGTATTGTTGATATACACCTTTCACTGCAATAGCTGTTCAACATGAAGCCAACTCGTGTTCGAAAGCTTACCCAAAGCGTGACTCCTCGCACTCGGCGGAGCACTCGATTATTGCAAGGTGGAATGCGGGTTTCTCTGCAGATGGATATTGAGGATGAAGGAAAGGTGATAGTCGGGAAAGCGTTGTTGCATGGAATTGGAAGTGTTCTACGCCGCGAGTTGCACGGGAAGCAATTGGAGCCAGGTCTTGTGGTGGTTCATAATATTCTCATCAGTCGAAGCGGTCAGACTTTCTACCCTTACCGGGCGGAGGGCCTGGATCTTCCCCAATATATCCAAGATCTCCGGACGGCCGCTCCTTGGGATGAGAAAATGATGGAACCGGTGGCAACCAGCATTCCGGCGTCCAAGCGAGGAACGGTGAGCGCTACGAGTGAGGTGATGACGCCGACAAGCCGCACGGAGCCAATTCGAAGTTCATCAACACCGAGAGGTAGCGCATCAGTAGCACCTCCGCGGGCAGGTCCGTCGTCTGTTACGAAGCGGTCTATGGAGACGAGAGCATCCCCAGCTACGAAGCGGACAGGTCAAAAAAAGTCTACCTCCGCTACGAAGCCCACTGCGTCGAAAAGGGCTTCTCCTGCGATGAATCAGACCGTCGACACAAGGGGATCTTCTGCGTCGAAACAGACGGTTCAGCAGGGGACGGCTGTGCAAGAGGAGGAAGATGAGATCATGAAAGGTCCCCTTCCAGACGCGGATGCGCAATCCGCACAAGGAGCTGGTCTATCTGTACCCGAAACTGCACCAGAAACTGCGGAGCAGCAGGACGATGACGTTGTGCTTCTGTCCGCAAGAATGGCACGTTCAAGTGTTTCTGGCGAGCGGTCTGGAACACAAGGGACACCTACTCGGAGCAAGACGTACAGACGAATTCGTCAGAAGGTACCAAAGGTGAACCTCAATCACTACCGGATGGTTGCTGTTACTGTTGACATCACTCTGGTGGACACTCCGCCCAATTTACTCCGTGGAGTAAGTAAACGCCACGTTGAAGCCCTTGTGAAGAGTATGGAGAAGCGGGGGATATTGCAGTCGATGGGTTCTCCAGTGGTGGCCTTACAAGATGCTACTACGGGAGATAGGGATACTGACAAGGGACGCCTAACGAAGAAGTGCTTCATTGTAGATGGTTTGCATCGTCTGAAAGCTATACAATATTTGGCAGCGACTGGTGCACCGAAGTGGAAGCGATTAGCCAAGTTTTGGCGTTGCAATCTGCTGATACGAAGAGATGGGAGGCCCATTGGAATGAAGGAATTGTTATGTGTTGCTTCGTACCTCAATGAGTCGACGAGTACCATGCGAAGGATGATGTTTGCAGACAAGATACACTCTATAGTTAGTGTGGTCGCCATTCTAATTGAAGATGTTGAGGGGGTGACGCCGGCAGACGTAGATCCTGCAGAAGTGACAGAAGTGTTGAAGGAGAGCCAACTGATTGGGACTGTGCAAGAGCGTCAGTATCTGAGATATGCCAATGTCGCCCTGCAAATCATGTCTCGTGAGGGAATGCTGGCCCATTTTGAGGATATATGTGAGACTGTGAGTGACATAGGTCTCACTTATCTCTCCCATACTCCGTTATATGTTTTGGATGCCGAGGAGTTTTCCTTCATTCTTGATTGTCTTCGGATCTTTCTATTGAAGGGCAAGTCGACGAAGACAAAGCAATGGAAAAGATTTGAGCAGGTTCGAGGTTTCTTTTATGATAGAGCAGTGTCTCTGTTCCGCGCGGCTCGAGCAGTGAGGAATGAACTGAACGAGGAAGAGTCCATGGAAGTGTTCCTGAAACGCGAAGTCAGTCTTTCTGCTCCATCGAATGAAGATGACGTTGAAGACCCAGACAACAACGCAGCTGTGTATCAGTTCCTTTTGGGACAAGTTGTGAACTTCAACACATTGCCGCGTGTTCGGAGCAGGACGAACTCAATTAGAACTGCCACGACTTCCGTTCAGAATCGATTGCGGACGATGCTCAAGGTAATTCCGCCCCCCGCACCAGTGAAGCAGTCCGTGACGAAGAGGAGGACTCCCGCTGCTGCTGCTGCAACATCTGCCAGTGAAGAAGGGGAGCCGCGAAGAAGTGCACGAGAACGGGCGCAGGTGAGTTATAGGGAAATTGAGCACGGCCGAAATCGAGGTGCCATAGAAGTTCTGGATAGCTCTGAAGAAGAACAGCGGGCTCCGCCGAGGAAGAAACAGAGAAAGACTTTCACACAACAGATGAGATCTACTCTGAACAGCATGACACCGGATGACCTGATGTCTCAAGTAAATGAACATGTGCTGAGAGGAAGGTCGATGAAGGTTCAGTTCGTGGCATTGGGAGAGGGAGCGAATGCAGAGAACGCAGGCATTTCTGCATTTGTGGATGACGAAGAGCTTCTTCCTGTGACGGTTCCACGGGTTGTCACCCTCGAGAAAGATGCTGCGCCAGACGATCAGCAAGAGATAGGTGGGGGGTCATTTGATCACGAGTTACCTACAGCTCTTCCGGAATCTGAGGAGCACGGACTTGTTCGAGGAGACCCATATGATGGCCCACCGAACCCATCATGGTGCGGGTATGTCAGGCTGAGACCGCAGGAATGGTAAGGGAAGAACGTAATTGAGCACAAGGACCCCTGGCTCAGAGTCATTCACTTGCCGAAGGGACATAGGTCGGAGCTGCTAAGTGTCTCGAATCTCAGAGATGTACACCATCTAGTCTTTGGGCACGCTGCAAGGGCTGAACATCGCCTACGGGCGGAGACATTTGGTATGCAGTATCCTCGTACTCGACCGACAGGTATGGATGATGAAGAGGTGCTGTGGGTTGCTGCGAAGGAGCATGACGAATTTGGGCAAATGTTCTTCGCCCGAATGCAAGCTGAGCTAAGGCAGAATGGATATTGCGTGCTTGATGGCTTTGCGACGGATAATGGTGTCCCTAAATGGGAGGAGTTGGAAGAAGTTCGGGAGTTCGGAGATGTGTCGGGGAAGTTGGTGGACTTCTTCGAGAATGAGTATGGAGCGATGCCGGATATACGGAAAGGGGAGGAACAGAACTTGTTTGTTCAAATAATCAACGATGATGAAGGATGGAAGGACGGGAGCGATGGACCATTTGAGGGGAGAGTGATGTCGACACGTGGGGTACGGTGGAGAGCCGGAGGATAATGAGGAGCTCAGGTGGGTTGTAAGGTCGCGTGCTTTACTTGAATGTTTCGAAATGGGTAATTGCTTGCGGCTTGTTGGGACTAATGGACAATGAAAGGGAAATGCTGTGAAGAATGTACACTCCGAACAACTGGTGGATACGATTTTCTTTGGGACGACGAGAAAGTCAAGGGCGCCCAGACGCTGCACAGCCGACTTTCAGTGAATCTGGTTACGAAGAAACAATGAGTAAATGGTAACCCCGGATACTTTGTAATGGCCTCTTGCGCGGAAAGGAGGGCTTTCTCTCTGGGTAGGCACGCTGGAAGCCATCAACTGTGGGGATGAACAACCACGGCAAGTTGCGAGTGATGTCGGAGGGTGTATCCGTCGCAACGAAGATACCATCATCGTCACCGTAGCTCTTGTTATTCGTGGGCCGTTGGTGATGTGACACATTCT